>JAYXIM010032329.1:0-18213 GCA_037575425.1 Anastrepha fraterculus
ACAGTTATTTACGTTGCATAATTCAATGGAAATGTGTTCTGCAAAACGTTCTCTATTCGCGTCACTAAATTTTCCTATGCACTTTTCAATATTTGCTGTATCTTAAATTATTCCTCCTTTTACAGCCATTTAAGCCAGCACATCCACATTCCTTATCTCTAACAACCTTAAAGCTCCATCTAATCAACACTCCTGTATAAAAAATCCACATTTTGTGGTTAGTCTGCTACTGTTGCGAATGTTAAAGAGGGGAAAAAACTATTAATGAAAGAACTTTGCTGCAAGAAAACAATTTCAAGTGCAGCAGAAAATCAATTTCCTCCGTTTCCTCATTATCAATTGTATGTGCTGGCATACAAAGAAAAAAAAGAGGAAGCATAAGCTATTCGTTCGCTATTACCATCCTCTCACACCGGAGCCACTTTCATTCTAACTTCATTGTTACAGTTACTCCATAACATACTATACTCCCTCGCTCTGCTGCTCATACACATACACATACATTCACATACATTTTTGAAGTTTTTCTCGTACCATTGCTGCTCATCGTACTGCGACGACCATGACTGTGGCTGCAGCATTGTGATGCTGTCATTGTTATCAGCGGTGAGTAGTTAAAAGGGGAATAATGATAGCGAAGAAGCGCCGTTGACAATGGCAACTAGAATGTCAGCGTCAATGTTGACTGTGTGGGGAAGACAGCGGTGATAACAGAACTGACGGCACTAACAGGGACGATGGCAGTGACATCGGTATAATAACTCAGCACTGACAACAGTACGAGTATCAACGGATCGCTTTTATGTACTCCTATTTGATGTAGCTGCTCGCGGAGTAGAAATTGCGGTAAACCCTCTCATTGTGTATACTCGTACTTGCATTTGTAACTGTGTGTAGAGTAGTTGGTGCTTATTGGCAAACACTTTCTAAGCTCTAATAAGGGCAACAGTTTTCCGCTGTCATTTATTTATATGTACGTATGCATGTTTGTTTGGATGAATCTTTCACCTCGCCTTTGGCCTTTTATATTGCGACAAAATCCTGTCCATTGCTCAATATGCTTCATTATATTCTATGAGCACTACGCTGTGTTGGGTTGGTGGCTTTTATCAACTATTTCGTAGCTTTTGTTTTTATTACCTTATCTAGTTGGTGTTGTTGCTCCCCTGCTGCAAGAGTATTTGTTGCGAACCTAACTAACGAACATTGATTGGAAATATTATTGGGCCCATGTCTACATGAAAATGGAATAGAATGTCATAAAATTGCCAGAGAGCAACAAATTTTGAAAACTGACGAGCTTTCAACAAGCAGACTGGTATATTTAGATACTTGCTTAACATGAAATGTATTTACTATATATAGATGTATATATTTACAAGTACGATATGCGGCAAAAGTACATTTGTATGTAAAAATTTGTATGAGCTCATGTATGTATGTATATTTATATGTATGCCATGGCACAAAACTACCGAAATACCGTAATCGCAGAGTTGGATGTTGAGCAAAAACTGCTGAGCTCGCAAAAACAAAAGACAATAAAAATAAAAAAAAATCACCAAAAACAAAGGGAGGACAGATTTTGTGTGGATATACATTTGATCTTTGATAATGTGCATAAGTATGAGTATACTCCGATGTATTCATCCCAGTTCGAAACGATTATGTGTAGTCAGGCATGTATCGACTTCGGCCTTAGGCACTACACATTCTAGGATGCATATTTTTCTCTCGGCGATGTCCTAGGAAAGCCATGTACCCGTTTTTACATACCAAGGAAAGTTAGATAAGGACGTTTAAATATACATTCCCTTTGCTTATTTGTAATCTCATTTTCCGTTACTTTCTCTCTCTCTCTGTCTTATGATTTCTCTACCAATCACGTTGTTTCCCTGCAGGGAAAAGTCATGGTGAAAAGAATTGAGAATGGTTGGCAAACAGACCGTCATCCTGCTCTCATCGAATTTGAAGAAAGCAGCTGATCTGCTGGGGAAACAGTGGATATGACAGCGGCTTCTTTATGAAAGAACTTAGAATGTGTTGGTGTTCTACGAAAAAAATCAACACAATGTCACTTCGTAGCCGTCTGAACAACGTCTGATTTGACGAGTGCATAGATATGTCTTTGGGCGAGTGACTGAATATATGTGCAATTATTGTGTAGAGTTCGTCTGCCGAATCCGTCTGACATCGCTGCCGAAGTTCCCTTCTCAATTTTCTTTTTCACCAGAGTTATGGACCAAACCTGGTAAATCTATCATCCATAGGGAAGAGTAATAGTTGTGAACTACGTGTGGAATACTTCCAGTTCACTATTCAACTTAATTAGTTCATGTTACAGCATTTTTCGATCCTAGCATGCGATACTTTTTATACGGTGATGCCCTATGAAATGCCAATTGTCCGGCCATGCTTCAATAAACTATGTACCAGTTCATATTACCAAAAAAAATTCTAGACAAATATGTTTCTAAAGTAATGAACTTTAGACCAGTTAAATATAAAAAGCAATTCCATTTCACTTCTTCATATTTTGAAATGAACTTCTTAAAACTAAACATTAATTGGCTAAATATTCAAAAGTTGGAACAAACTTACACTATAAGTGAATCAAAAAAACCATGGTACATGTACAAAGAATGGCCAGTCTTTGCATCTGCGGGGCCCTTAGGACCACTCCCACAGAGGCACTAAACATTAAGCTTAACCTATTACCAATAAAGCAATTCGGCAAGCAAATAGCTGCCCAGGCAGCTCTCAGATTAAGAGAAACCGGTCTACTCAGAACAAACCAGAGAGGAAACTCTTCAATTTTAGAAAAATTTCCCTGCATTCCTGTTGCAACGGATTTCTGTAAGACCAAGGATATCAACTTAGTTAAATCCATCGTCACAGTATGTCCTTCCACCTCTGGAACCTCTAGGTACAGCTGGTATATTGCTAGTCGGATAGTGACAAGCGAATCGATAAGGTTTTCCTTATCTTCCTTTGCGAACTTTAAGTCCCCTGGACCTGACGGAATATATCCAGCAATGCTTAAAAAAGGAAGAGACAGGCTGATTGAGGCCCTGAAAAGGATCTTCACAGCCTGTCTTGCTTTTGGTTATATACCATCCCAATGGCGACGCGTAAGAGTAGTATTTATTCCGAAACCAGGAAAAGATGACTATTCCCTAGCAAAAAGTTTTAGACCAATCAGTTTGACATCGTTCATGTCTGGAACGAGTGATGGAGAAACATATTCGAGTGGGGGTATTGCCGAGAAGTCCACTTAGTAGAAATCTAAAAGCTTACCAGTGTGGAAGATCATGTGAATCAGCCTTACACGATCTTGTTAGCAAGATTGAAGCCGGGCTGGAAGCTGACGAATACACAATGGGCGTGTTCGTGGACATTGAGGGGGCTTTTGATAATGCCACTTTCGGCTCGATATGTTCTTCTGCCGAACGACACGGAGTTAAGCAAGCCATTATAAAATGGATATATTCCATGCTCTCTGAGAGGCTGTTAACCGCTGGTGGGAGCAGTGACGAACAAATCACAGTCAGGGCCAAGCAAGGATTGTCCCCAAGGGGGTGTTCTTTCTCCGCTGCTGTGGTGCTTCGTCGTAGACTCTCTATTAGTGGAGATGCAGGAACTCGGTTTTCATATTCAAGCATATGCGGACGACGTCTGTGCGCTAACATCAGATAAATCCTTAAGGAGGCTTTGCAGAAAGTGCAGAGGATTCTTGACAAAATCGATGACTGGTGCGTGAGACAAGGTCTTTCCATTAACCCGAACAAAACAACCATAGTCTTGTTTACGAGAAAACGGAAATTGGATGGACTCAGTCTTCCAACACTGAAAGGTGTGACACTTGGTCTTTCCAACGAAGTTAAATATCTAGGAGTTATCTTGGATAAGAAGCTGGCTTGGGAGACACACGTTTCACTGAAGGTGAATCGTGCATTGAAGATTTTTCAGCAATGCCGTAGAGCCTTTGGCAAAACTTGGGGTCTGAAACCTGCTGTGGTCCTATGGATATATACAGCACTTATCAGACCAATCATCACTTACGCTTCTGTGGTCTGGTGGCGACGCAGCATGGTTAAGTCCACAATCCGGGAACTATACAGGCTGCAAAGAAGTGTATGTTTATGCATCACAGGTGCCATGAGTACAACCTCTGGTGATGCCCTAAATGCTATGCTTGATTTGCTCCCCCTGGATCTTAAGATACAACAGGAAGCAATAAAAGCAATGTGTAGACTCCATAAATATGGTTTCAGGCACGAAGATGGAACTTCGGGACACAGAGAAATCTTTAAGTTGCTGTCGGAGCAGTATCCACTGTTTTTGGCACCTAAAGATGACCTGATACCCACAGTTTCATTTGGAAGGAAATTTGATGTCAGATTTGCAGGGAGGTTTGACGGATATTTTCTTTACCGATGAGTTCAAGACTGAAATAGGGTCAGGAGCCGGATGGTACTTAAACGATAGTAATAAGTATCACTACGCTATGGGGGAAAGGCAAATGTTTTCCAAACAGAAGTTTTTGCCATCCTAAAAGTAGCCGAATGGATAATCGAGAGAAGATGGAGCGGGAAACAGATTGGAGTCTTCAGTGACAGTCAGGCTGCATTGAAGGCCCTGGAGAACGCAAGCAAACCTCAAAGATTGTTCAAGAATGTAAGAAGAAGCTTAATTCTGTCTCAAGACAAAACAGGCTTGTACTTATATGGGTTCCGGGACACTCCGGTGTTCGAGGAAACGAAATTGCCGACGAATTGGCCAACCGTGGATCAGCGGTGCCCCCACAGGGGCCAGAGCCAATAATCGGAATCAGTCCCGCAGGAATCAAGAATTGGATCAGCGATTATGTAGGTAATCTACATAAAGAGCGATGGTCCGGTCTAGAATGCTGCAGAACTGCAAAGTGTTTTGTGACAAGTCCGAACAGAAAACTGTCAAACTCTCTACTAAAACTTAGAAGGAAAGGCTTTCGGTTGATGGTCGGCATCATTACAGGACACAACCCTTGGGGTCAGCATATGACCACCATTGGAATCATCGAGGACCCGGTACGCCTGTCATGCTTGGAGGAGGCGGATAGCACTGAGCACTTTCTCTGTGAGTGTCCTGCCTTTGCTAGAGCAAGGCTACGAGTATTGGGATTCGATGTCATGAGAATGAGTAATATTCGTTCTCTAAAACTGGAGGTTATTTACAGATTTGCCAAAGAATCTGGAAAATGCTCACAGGACTAACTATCTATATCTCTGTCTCTATTCTTTCCTATCTCTTTCTCTGATATTTTTCTCCCTCCCTCCTTGACTATCTACCCCCTTTCCAGAGCTTTAAATATAATGGGCTCTTTAGCCTGAGTGTTTTAGGAGCCACCAAATCTCCTGGTGCTCCTTGGCTCGACCTTTTCAAATTCAAATTCAATGTCCTTCCAAAGAGGAATGGGATAACGGGCTTATTGTTATAGAAAATTATATACACATTTATACAGATGGCACAAAACTAGACAACAGAGTAGGTGAAGGGGTTTACTCCGACAAACTCAGAGTTAGCAAATCATTTCGCCTACCTGATTATTGCAGTGTATTTCAAGCGGAAGTCTCTGTCATAGAAGAGGGACTTACGGTAATAAAAACGAGAGTATTATACACAAATGAAGTCTTCATATACTCGGACAGTGAAGCAGCAATAAAAGTGCTACAATCTAAAACACGCTAATAAAACACACTCGTCAAAAACAGTCATAAAATGATTCAAACTTCTAAATGACGTCTCAAGTTACTACAACGTACACCTTATTTGGGTGCCAGGCCACAGGAATACAGCAAGGAAATGCAAGGTAGATGAATTACTTGCTCCTACCGGTACAACGCTCGACCTCCAAGGGGATAAGACGCTGATACCTATGACTATAGCTACTTCTAAACGACTTATAGATAAGGAAACCATCAATAAGGTACATATATAATACAAGTTGGCAAAACCTCTCAACATGCGGACTAAGCAGACAGACATGGTCGAAATGGAACAGCAGTCGATCAAAAAGCTTGTTAAGATTAAACAGAGAAGCTATAAGAAAAACGATAGGGGTATTAACTGGTCATTGTCTAATAGGCAGCCACGCTAGAAGGTTAGGACTCCCGTACTTGGATTTCTGTAGAAGCTGTCTTAATACAGAAGAAGAGGAAACAGTCAGACACCTTTTATGTGAGTGTGAAAGCTTAGCTACAAGGAGGCTCCGCACTCTTGATATGGTATTTTTAACTGATGTAGCGGACATTTTTTTCCTTGTGCACTCCATTCGGGAGCATAGGGTCTCGACCAGACTCAGTCTTGCGTTGGTTTTGTTAATCTATTTGGCTTTCTGACAAGGTAGGGGACTAGCCTGCCGCTGTCCGTAGCGGACATCGCGCATCTAAACTAACGAAGTTTTGCTCGTTTATTGAAGCTATCGGATAGCTTGAAAAGGAACCTATAGGGTAAGGATGAGTTCCAGTGGTATCAAAATGGACCTATGAAAGGTGTAAGTGCGTCATTGCGACAGCCACATCCATAAATAAAAAAGCGAATCTATAAAAAAGTAAACACAAATAAAAATAAAAAAATCATAGGGAAAGAGAAAATTAAAGTACGGCACTTTCGGAGGATCAATAAATTAATGGTAGTTCAATTTAGGGCTCTTATTTAATGTAGCCGGTGCTGCGAGTATTTTTCTGCGCAGGCTCTTTTTTGGGAAAAACCTTCTTTTATTCAATTGAAGTGCTTTTCTTAACAGCAACAAAGAATTCTTTTGCAAAATCTGGTAGCGGTATGCAGATAATGTTTTTAAAAAATGTTGGGTTCTGACTAAAACAGTGAATATTATAATACCTCTTAGCCAAGTATATTGATACTATTCTCAAGTAAATGGTGCGAAATGATTTTTGTAATTTGTTTTTTTTTTATATGATTTATTTTGTTTCACCGACGCGTACTTCTGCGTTTGCTGTCACTAGTGTGAAAATTACGCACCGTGAGAACGTAGATGATGGAACGCCTTTCGCCTTAGCGGTTATGTGTTATTCTTTCTTTTCTTATCTAAAAACAATATCAACCAATTTGCAGACACATTGATCATTTTACTACTGGTACATACAATGACGAAACAGTCTGATTTCTTCTAGAATCCAGAATCTTTCTGTATTAGTTTGGCTTTTCCCTACAGGGCATCTTTGAAGCTAGTAAGTCAATTGTTAAATGCGTTAAAATATGGTTGCCTCAGTTCTCCGTTATTCTCATAAACGCATTATTTTTGTTAAAAAAATCATTTTCTTGTTTCATACAAAGGTGATACATTACGAAATTTCTGACTGGGATACATACCATAAGAATATGTGTATGCTACATTTTTCGACATGTACGTATTGCATATGAATTTGTACGTATCGTAGGTATCCCTTAGGGCAAGATATACTTACGAGACAAGCGTACTGTTTATATTTTCCTAAGAAAAATCGATAAAGATTTCTGCTAATTGGCATTGCGAGTACACTGGAGATATGAAAATATGGTAATACTTTTGAATAAACGATAAATATTGACGTTAGTCTGTCAGCGTTCAACCTGCTGCCGGCCAGGATGATGTGCGAACAGCTTAAAAACCCCTGAGGCCGATTATACCGATTGAGCTAATCAAGGTTGGCAGCTTTGCTGTAATTTTGCATTTTATACCCTACGAAAAAGGATATTTGAAATCCTATCGCCGTTGCTTTCTGATTAACTGGGAGCCATTGCCAACAAGCTAATCGCGTTTTATCCTGAGGCGGCTTATCTGGCAAATCCACCATATTTTAGCCACCATTTTTCAGTACCTCAAATTCTAAATAAATACCTTAGACAAACAAAGAATTTATTATCTTTTTGGCGCTCTTCTTGGGTAAAGTCTATCCAATTTGTTATATTCAGGCTAACATGAAACTGAAATACTACATCCGATTTTTGCAAAAATATTTGCAAAAATACTTATACCCTTTAAATTGTCGGATGACTGGTTGCGCGGAGGTTTAGTTACTATGCCAGAAAAGGGAGACTTAAGTGAGTGCCGAAACTATAGGAGAATTAAGTTGTTATCTATCCCGGCGAAAGTTTTTACAAGAGATATAAAACAAGAAGCTCGACACCGCTTTACGCAGGCAACAGGCAGAGCTCCCGCCAAACCGTTTTTGTGTCGCTCAAATCAACGCGTTAGAGGGTTAGGGGTAGTCAGAGGCCCGAAAAAATGATGATTTTCAATAATTTCAATTTTAAATTTTTTGCTAGTCAATTGCTAGTCAAACAAAATAAAAACATAGCATTAATACATTATAATCCGACTTGACTTAAGCAAAATTTCAAAAAAAAAAAAAAAAACAATGAATAATTGGAAAAGTTATCGCTGTTTGTGTGGAGCCCGTATCTTCAGAAGTCCCTTGCGGTGATCATCACAAGCACTTGGCGATTCTTCTAAAATCAATCGAACAAGAGAAATTAGTTTTATTAATAGATAATTTTGAGCCTGATCGAAGCTTTTTTTCAAAATTAAAAATATGGCGGCCTCAGGAAATATTTTTCAGATTTGCGAAAAAAAACTGACAATAAATTGTTTAAAAAAATCAAAATTTTTCAAAAAAAAAAAATCCTTCGATCAGGTACGAGTTTTGTTGTTGTTGTTTTTATGTTTTTTAAAAGCAGTCTAAATTTTATTGAAATCTACCAAGCGGTTTTTAAGTTACGGTGATCACCAGTTCAAAAAACATAGTTTTAAGAAAAACGCATAAAGTTTTCCTATGGATTTATGTAGAGTTGTACGAATTATTTAATTACTTACACTGTATCATCTATTCCTGAGGCATACAACAGTTCCTCGGCTGTCATAGCAGCTTCCAAAATATCGATTTGTTGTTGCCTACGTAGTATTCTACCTTCTCGCTCCGGAGCGCCCGAACGCCTTTTGTTAATTGTTGAGTAACTCGAAAAGTATTTGTCGGATTCACTCCAAATTTTCATACAATATTTTTATGAGATTTTACTTAAAGAAAATGGCGAGAAAAAAAACCAATTTTTTTTTAATTCTGACTACTCCTAACCCTTTAAGGATGATTGTGGAGCAGTCGGCAGAATGCGGAACGGCTTTAAACCTCATGCTCGTGGGCTAGAGTACCGCTTTCGACAGCATTCATTAAAAGTGCATCCGAAAAGCCTGTCGTCCACCTTCGCCTCCATATCTGGGTGTTCGGCAAGCTTGTCTTTTTTTTCCTGTGCTATTCCTAATCGTGCTGGATGATATGCTTTCTAGATCTATAGACGAATGCCGCAGAGGCATACAAGAATTCCAGCGACCACCTTGAAAATTTAGATTACGCCAATGACATCTGTCTATTGTCAGCAAAGCATTTCGACATGTAAAAGAAGCTCGACGGTTTGGTAAAATAATCAAAGAAATTCATTCTGAAGATTAATGCTGGAAAAACTAAATCGCTTAGAGTAAATGTCGTGGAGCCAAGCAGTAGTTTTGACGTGGCGAATACCAGCATTCAAAACGCCAAGCTCTTCATCTAAGTGTGATTTCTACAGCAAACGACATACAAAACAGAATCGCAAAAGCTGGCCACGCATTTGCTCAGCAGAAAAAATATGGACCTTTACATCGATTTCCATACATACAAAGTTGCGTATTTTCAACTAAAATGTAAAACCAGTTCTTTTGTATGGCTGTAAGTTCAGGCTCATGACAATACAGTTAACAAATTTTTAAGATATTTATTACGGATTTGTGGGTCCAAAACAATAAGCAATAAAGAGCTTTGGGCGAATTGTAAGCAGTTAACCATTCAGGTCGAAATAAAGCAGATGAAGTGGAGACGGATTGGCCATATTCTTCGAAAAGAACCCACAGCAATATACTGACAAGCACTCGAATGGAATCCGGAAAGTAGTAGGAAACAACGACCTGGGTATACTTGGAAAAGAACACTCGAGCAAGAACTTAAGGCTGCAGAGAAATCTTTTAAAGAAGTCAAAGACATCGCGAAGGACGGCAACCATTGAAAGCATTTTGTATAAGCCCTATATCCCACCGGTGTTAACAGGAATTAAGCGAATATAAAACTGTATAACGCAAACAGAAAAAGTATAATAATATTTCGACAATGGTTTCTAGTACTCGTAGAGTGAAAAACAAAAAAATATCATATTATAAAGGGCCTTTCAAAAGACGCGCCTAGATGTTGGCTTAAAATAAAACATTTAAAAAAATTTAAACACTTTCAGGTTTTACTATTTTTATTCAAAATACGGCTCTTAAAAATTATATGTGAAAAGTTACATAATTTAAGTGTTCAGCCAGAGCACGTCTACAGCTTATCATACGAGAAATCCACCAAACAGTCTAAACAGCCTAATTCTTGAGAACGTTGAGATGTCGATGCTGAAGGATGTTCAGCAACATTTTGCATAGCAGTGATACTCTCAACTAAATCAGTTTTTGGTCTTCCTGCCTTTTTCTATCCTTTACAGAATCAGTTTCTTGAAATTTTTACACAAACCTTGGAACTGTCGACTCATTCGGATGATTATTTCCATAAAAAAAATCACGAATTTTGCGATTTGTTGTTCTTGAAGATCGACTATGACATTAAAAACAGGTACCGTCTAGGAATTATTCGTTACTGACATCTAGGCGTCATTTTTGAAATACCCCTTTGTGTCAAAATTTAACTTTTTGCCAAAGCTTTCACTCTTGTGGAGGACTCCCCATGCAAATTGCCTTGCTTTTTTTAGGTATTTGCTTTATTTGTGGAAAAATGGAAAATATTGCATATTTTGTGAATGGGTCAAACCTTTTTCAAAAATTACATTAGTTGGAAGTTTTGTCGGATTGGAATTTTTACCAAATAGTTTTTTACTAAATAATGTGTCCCTCATGTATTTTATCTTTGCCTGCCTCGATTTTGCAGTGCTGCAAAATGCAATTAGTTTCATCCAACACAGTGGGAACTTTTTTGGGAGGCGCGACTTCCTTTTTCCATCACAGCTTTCGCCATAAAAAATCGAAAAACGAATAACATGGCTCATGAAATTTTAGTAAAATAAGCGCAAGTTTAAGCGTTTTTTGTTTTTTTGTTTTTGCTGACGGATTTGATTTATTATTAGAAGACCATTACGCACTGCGACCAGAGCTGATCTATTGTGATTTTTAAATATTTTTGCACCGGTCAAGCGCATGTTTTCTAAAAGATATTCGTTTTGTATTGGAATAAAATTGCAAAAACAAAAAAAAAAAAAACTAAATTATTAAAATTCAACATGATTTTTTAGCCGCTTAAGCTTTCAATATTTCTACCCATATATTTACTACATACCCAGAAGTTCTCTACACAGGGTGCGCTATTTTTTATGTCGGTATGGAAACACTGAATAATTTTGAAAAAAAAAATAACTAGTTCGTATAAGTGAGGTATTTTTATTTGGTTTGGTTATTTACAATTTATTAAACCTCTTTTTTGAACACAACATTCGTATCAATCAAGTGGCCACCTTTATTAGCAATCACAAACTGCGATCTTTTTTCTGCGATTGTAGCGTTGCGTTCGCAGTTTGGCATTACGCACCGTCTAAACCTTTCTCACGCATTTGTGCACTGACATAATGAGCCAACATCCATCGATATCGGTTCCATCGCCCGTTTCGTTTTCTCGGTAAAAATATGGCCCAATGGTGGTTTTGGATTCTCAGTTCCCCAAATGCAGGAATTTTGTTTAGTCACGCTGCCAGAGAGGTTAAAATGTACTGTGTCAGTCATACAATTACAAGTTGGGTTCAGTGTCAACCACTCGAGCGACTGTTTGGCCGTATTCCAAGCGACGTGAATGGTCTGTCAGCAATATTATTTGTGTATATTGCACTTTATACGGAAAAAAATTTAAATCATCCTTTAAAATGCGTCGCATGGTGGTTTCACTGACATCCAAATGCTGAGCGCGACGACGATACGGCACCGCTGGCTCATGGGCAACGCTTTCCCTCACTTCTTCAACAAGTTCATTGGAACGTCTTGGTCGTTGAAGAACGGCATTTTGACGATCTCCTATCGTCCCGTGCTCAAAAAAATTCGACACCAAACGACGAATAGTATTGTCAGACGATGCCTGTTTGCCGCGATATACGCGTTGAGTTAGAACAATAGAGCGACTATTTTCGATATATAGCGTCACTATTTCAGCGCGTTGTTCCGGTTTAAAGCGATCCATGGTAGACATTGTATTGAATTGACGTATCGAAAACAGGTATGTTCAAGTCGATCGGTTGGTAAATGACAAAGTTATTCAGCGTTTAAATACCGACATAAAAGATGGCGCACCCTGTATCTAGTGGAAAAATTCCAAAATCTAGGTGGAAATTTGTGGAATCTTTCTAAATTTAATATATAGTGTGAAAGTTTTATTTACAAGGTTTTAGATAACGTATGAATAATTTCAAAACAAAAATACCAAAAAAATATCTACATTGTAAGTATTAAAAAAAAAACTCTATACACTCAGTTATACTCGAACAACCAATCTTTGTACTATATTTCTCAAACCACAAAATAAATTGAACAAATTGCACATCTTTGTATCCTTTAAAATGGAATGTCCGAATTCCTTGTGGAAAAAAGGCGCTTGACCGGTGCAAAGAAAAAAAAAATTAACTCTAGTTTTTAAAAATTTCATTAGTGTATGAAAAAAACCCAGAAGAGCCGTAAGCAAAAACAACAAATTACAAAAAATCCGAAATTTTTAACTTACAAGTCTCACCTCGGTCTTCGAAACAAATCCACAAGGCGACTAAAGGGAAAACGATGGATAGACGACATCGAAGGCGCCTTTGGAGCTATGGGTATATCTGATATCAAATGAATATCGCGCTAGCACCTGGAGTTAGAGCGATCCCAAAACCAAACAATACACTATACCAGAGACATCATATCAATCAGTCAGTTTCCTACCGACAATATCAAAAATTTCACTTCTTGTCCATAAACTGCCTCCAGTCCATAAACTGCACCAAACTGTAAGTTTTTCTGAATACAATGGTAGCTCTCGCAATTCTTCTGCCTGATTTTCACTCCAAAATCGACAATTCTGCTTATTTACGTACCCATTGATCCAAAAATGAGCTTCGTCGCTGAACACAATTTTTCGATAAAAAAGTGGATCTTCGGCCAACTTTCCAAGAGCCCATTCACCAAAAATTCTGCGTTACGGTAAGTCGTTCGGCTTCAATTCTTGCACCAGTTGTATTTTGAAAGGCTTCACACCTAAATCCTTTCGTAAAATTTTCCACGTTGTTGAGTAACAGAGGCCCAATTGCTGCGAACAGCGACGAATCGATAATTGATGGTCATCATTAACACTGGCCGATATAGCTGCGATATTTTCTCCAGTTCGCACTCTACGTAAGCGAGTTGGTGGTTGGATGTCCAATAATGTAAATTTGGTTCTAAATTTAGTCACAATAGCTCGAATAGCCGCTTCAGTGGGTCGATTAAATTGACCATAAAATGGAGGAAGCGCGCGATAAACTTTCTTAACAGAACACGCATTTTTATAATAAAATTCAATGAATTGCAAGCGTTGTTCGTTTGTAAGACGATTCATGGTTAAATTATAGACCAAACTGAAGATGTTTGACAGTGAAACAAAACAAGAGACGTGCGTCAGCTGTTTAAACGAACTGTTTAAAAAGATAATAGCTAAAAAATCGTCCGTTAGTTTTTCAAGGATATTCAAAGATAAATTTTAAAATTTTACTTTCTGTATAATGTGTGTATGTGTTTCTGCATAAAGTTTTAGCCTAGAACTTTTTTCCAATTGCCACGGCTTTCTTCCTTCATTGGATACTTATTTTTCTCTACTGCGTGAAGTTTAAAATATATTCTTGATGCTCTTGGTGAATAGAGCGGCATGCGAAAAATCGATTTTTTCGAAAATTCACTAACTCTGGTGGTTATCTATTAACACAGTAGATATGCCCCCTAACCGACACCTGCACCTTAACCCATTGCTAAAATATTAATATAATTTTCGACTACCAACAGCGTGATTGGACTTATGTGGTAGCAGTGGTTTGCAAGAAATAATAATTTGATCTTCATATCCCACATAAAAACGAATGCAAATCAGTATGTGAATAGAATATTATTCGATTTTCAACAAGCTCGACCGCAGCACATATGCCAACTGTCAGTCCATTTGCTTAAACGACACAACAGGCAGCCACTTGTAACATGGCGAGAGTACTTCAGCAGAAACCAGCTAAATATGATATGCAAAACCAAAACAAAAAAAAAACAACAAGAATGCGGGAAGTTGGAAAAACTCCAAAGAACACCATTTACGAGTAACGCCGTTTTGTAATCGGGTGCGCAATAGCGAGTTGGCAATTTTTAGTTAAAAGCAAACTATCTTTAAATTTTCTTTATAATCTGGTGGTGTATAGTGGAAAATTTCAATAGCAGCACGTTCAGAAATATTTAAAAAATTACTGCAAAATAATTCTTCGAAACTCGAAGCCTTAAAAGGGCTTATCTGTATATTACGTCATAATAAGTAATCGGCCAGCTGAACAGCTATTAGTGCTATAACTCTTGGGCTGAAAAGTCCCGGGCGTAACACAAAGATGACACTATTTTTATTGCATACACATCTTTTTCAATTAACACTAACCTTCAAAAGCCAATTGTTAAAATTTCATGGTATTCCATTTATTTGGTCGTGAGTTATTGTGCTAAGAGTGACGCTACTTTTGTTATTTTCGAAACAAAAAGAATTTCGTGTTGTAATTTTATACTGCTTCTTGATGGGCGAAAATGCCGTTCCAGCGAAGCAATGGCTTGAAAAGCGTTATGGGGATTCCGCCCCATCAGAAGAAACAACAAAACGCTGGTTTGCTGACTTCAAAAGTGGTCGTAGAGACACTGCTGATGCACAACGCAGTGGGCGACCAAATGAGGCAGTTACACCAGTAAACATAAAAAAAATCCACAAAATCATTTTGAACGATCGAAAGGTAAAGTTGCTTGCTTATCGTAGAGATATCGTAGAGAGTTGGGTTTATACTGTATGAGCATTTGACTATGAGAAAGCTCTGTTCGAAGTGGGTGCCACGTGTGCTCACTGTTGACCAAAAATAATAATAAGGTGAAGGTGTTGATGATTCTGAGCACTGTTTGGCCTACATGAATTGTATTTCAAATTGCTCCCACATCCACCGTATTCGCCTGATTTGGATCCCAGCGACTACTGGCTGTTCGCAGACCTAAAAAATGCTCGCCGGTACGAAACTTCGCTCGAATGAAGAGGTTATTGCTGAGACGGAGGCCTATTTTGAGGCAAAAGATAAATCGTTCTACAAAAGGGGTATTGAAATGTTCGAGCGGCGCTGGAATGATTGCGTTGTTCTTGGTGGTAATTACGTTGATGAATAAAGCTAATTTTGAACAAAACAAAAAAGAGTTTTCTTTGTTAGGCCCGGGACTTTTCAGCCCATGTGATAACTGAAACAATTTTTAAGTTGACGTACTCCCTATCGGTTGATCCTGTGCCAGTTTGGTACCGGAAATATCACTGGGATGGTTATTTGTTACAGAATAACAGAAATCCACGTCATGTGGTCCCTTGCATAATCGAGGCGGCATTCCTTCCGTTTGGATTTCGCGGCTGCAACATTTGCCATTTATTTAATTTTGCTTTGGAAGGGCGAAATTTGAAGTTTTTGTGGCTTTCTTTGATATCAAAAACATTGCAGTTCTGCCTTTGTAGTTCTTACTAGAGGAGGCATCTCGTTTTTAAAGATCCATTTCGTTTGGACTTCGGCCAATCTTTTTGGCAATTTGGCGATTAGAAAGTCCCTCTGAGGTCAAGATTTCGAAGATTTCGATATCTCCCATTTCGTGATCTGTTGAACCTTTGGCTATCCCATTTTATTAGAATTATGAAGTTTTCGAACCACACAATGAATGCTTAAGAAACAATCCCTTTTCACAGTTTTAATGCGCAAATGATGTAGAATAACTGAGCGTCTCTATTCAAGTGAACCAATAAATCAAGCGTTGCTGTGCAGGTGCTGAAGTTTTACTACTGCGAAAAACAGATGGAATAATGTTGATGCATATTTATTTTCGAGTTACGATTTTCGATTTGCGGTTGCTTTAATAACCGTTTTCTTCTCTCCATAAAACGATTGCCCCTAATCAAGTGAACCAGACTGTATCTTGAAGTCATTTGTATTTCGTAGATATCACTGGCTTACAGCCAAAATGCACCAGAGACGCCGTTATGAAATTTCTATGTAAAATCACCGTCTTATTCCGAAAATCAAGGTTATTTTTTATTCTATTGTAACGTTTTTGAGATATTTACGAATTACCGTTATTTAAAAAAAAAAAAATTGGGCCCACTTAATCATATATATCTCGAAAACGAATTGAGCGATTCCAAAACCGTTTAAAGCTTTTAAAAGGTAATAAAATTTGCTATAAACTGTGTGTAAACACTTTTTGCTAGGCCCTGCAGATTCAAAGATAACGAACTATTATAACGGATTTTTTAAATTTTTTTTGTAAAAATATAAAAAAATTTGTACTTTGAGAGAAAGGATCTTTAAAACTTTTTATTTTTTCGTATATGCAGAAAAAAAAGTTGAAATTTGTGATCCAGTGCATTTAGATGATGAGAAACAGGAACCGATACCATTGATCAATAAGGTAATTGAGAAACGCCAGACTCCGCGCTAAATGTCGAAGAGGGGCGAAGATTCCTTAATTTAGCTATTAAAACGCTATGGAAGACTATCAAATGCTTTCGTAAAATCAGTAGAAATTGTATTAACTTGATGACTTATTCGAAGGGTAACAAGCTTCCAATCTTAGGGTTTTTACTGAAGACTGTGTAAAAACCCTAGGATTGGAAGCTGTTGATTCTGCTGTTGTACTATCACATCTTGAATTAAATTTCAGCGCGATATCTCCACTATTCTGTGTTTGATTTATATTATAAATAGTAAATACAATTTTATTTAAGCCCAATTTGAATATGTCCCTATTGAACACCCGTTTACATTAGAGCATATAGCATATCGAACTGTCTGAAACTTCCACTCACACAAGCTCCCAAATCAAAGCAGACTTTGCATTTTTATACTCACATTTCAAATCGATTCCAATATTGCATAGTCGGCAAGCACCGCCTCGCTTATTTTTTCCTCATTTGCCGCATGAATGCAAACTTCATTCAATTTTTTTCATTTTTTCTTCATTTTCATGGGTGACAGTCTGCGGCGACTATGCGGCAATAGTGTGCGCGTATAGGTTTCCACAATTCGATTGCGGCAGCGAATAGTGAAGCACGTCCTCGTTCTGTTGCGCATCGTTGCATTTCACTGGCACAAATACAAGTTGGTACAAAGTTGTATTGCAACTTCTTTTTTATTATCTACTATTTTAATGTGCAAATATATTCGGATGTACTTAGTGATATCGCACACATACAAAGCCAAATGCAACGTATAGTTATGTGGTAGACATCTGCTAGTTTCTTGTTGACCGTGAAGGGAATAAATTCTTTTATTCAGCTCTTTATGTGCGCTTTATTGCTTTGATATGGCATTGAACAAACACCACAAAGCACAAAATATGCTAGTCATTGTGTGGGCTGCAAAATGTTTGTTATCCTCATCGAGCCGAGCGTACATACATATCGACTATAAATGGGTGTCCTCAGTCAGCTAAGTACTGCTGGGCGGTAAGTGGCTTTGTCAATCAGTCAGAATAGATATCAGAATTCCTTTCTTCAAAGCTATGGCAAAAAGCCAACAATGGCTATTTTTGAAGTGATCATAAAATTTAATTTGTTGTTGTCATTTGTACATATAAATAAATATATAAACATCTATATAAGTACATATAAGTCTTCGAGTAGAAGTAGAATGTGGAGACCTACTCCTTTATGTCAAAATGGTGAAGTGGTTTTTTACCTAACCTAACACAACTGGGATTCATGCTTTAAGTCCTATGTGTACCGGTCTAACCACAAACCTGATTCTATATGTGACCAATGTGGTGGACACTCCATCGAGCATGTGAACCAAGTGTTCTTTCAATACACGCGATTTGATAGTACAATACGAAGGCCTCGCTGTGTATTC
>JAYXIM010032330.1:0-21021 GCA_037575425.1 Anastrepha fraterculus
GCAACATGGGGTCTGGCGTTGTCGTCAAAAAGTATGGTTTGACCATGTTCGTCTGGTTATTTCAGTCGAATAGCCTCATTCACGTGGTGTAGTTGGGCAATGGGTATTTCCCAGTACTCCATACCCTCCCAGTCCCACCAAACATATATCATGACCTCCTTTGGCTGAATAATTCGAATTCAGAAAGCACGTCCCGCAGCCATTGACGTCAAAGTCACCATTTTTGAACTTTGCAAACCATTTCCGTGTTCTAGATTTATCTATGACACCTTCTCCATACACGTCATAAATGTCCCGGGCTGCTTCGACCTCGATGAAAAGCAAACAAGAGCAGGTGTCGAAAATGTTAAATTTTGCCTCCTGGGTATATCATTTCTAAGCCTCAAAACTAATAAAAATTCAAGAACTCAAAAAAGCAATCAAGAGAGTTTTGTGGAGCACAAAGAGTTCTATCTAATTAATACTTACCCTTCGCCAAGCAGCAAACAAATCGTTGTAAAGAAAAATAAAATATAAAAACGCTATGAACTTATTCCCCAACCAATATTAATTAGGCACGCTGAGTACATTTTCAAAAATGTTTAAGCCATCTACATTTATTTGTGAATGATATACCGGCTGATTTCGTAACATAACGTTATGTAATGTACGCAGGTCACCTAAAGAATGGGAATGTCAGTGTACATATTTCTTTCATCGTCTGTCAAGTGAAAATTGATTATGGTATCTTTACAGATTAAGACCGCTACTTTCATTAAAATTTATGAAGAGAAAGATGATTTTCGGGACCTTTCCACAATGAAAATTTTTCAAGTGGGATTATATCTATCCTCGCTTCACTTAAATGTAGGGAAGGTCCATCAATGCTTTACTAGGTATGCCATCCACTATATTTAATTATTTGCCTATTTCAAGAAGTCAAGAAAACGTCATTTCAGACTCACTACTGAAACTTAAGAGCAACGGAAATATATATTATATATAATTAAATTACCAACATATGTACATCTAACTAACTAAAAGACAGAATTCAGTAGTATAGAAAATTAATCAATTTGGAACTGAGAAAACTAGGAAGTAAGAATTGGTGATCTCATTGAAATCACGAAAAGCAAGTTGAATTGGAGCATTACGAGCATAATTTGTATTGCATTTATTTAAATAGAAAGGAAGAGCTTTGCAACGAATTCTAGGTGGTCTAAGAAAAATCATACTTTGACGCAGAAATGGGCAATATGATTGTGATAAGATAAAAGGTTTGGTTCAGTATGTTAGGTGAATGGTTAGCAATTTGTTCGCTCTCTGGTTTGCATTAGTCGGAATTTAAATCTACGAGTAAGATTTAGTTAGCTAGGGGATTAGGCTCCACATATTCTTATTTGCATAATTTTTAGAGTGCAAAGTGCTAACTTTTTTATGAGAAATTAAGACTAAATATATTTTTGGGAATACCGACATTTTAAGTAAAGAGGCTTTTCAATTCGATGTAAATTAATAGTAACAGGTAATTTTTTAGCTATTATCTTTTTAAACAGTTGCTTTAAACAGCTGACACACGTTTCGTATTTTGTTTCACTGTCAAACATCTTCAGTTTGGTCTATAATTTAACCATGAATCGTCTTACTAACGAACAACGCTTGCAATTCATTGAATTTTATTATAAAAATGCGTGCTCTGTTAAGAAAGTTTAAAGTCGAAAAATTGTGTTCAGCGACGAAGCTCATTTTTGGATCAATGGGTACGTAAATAAGCAGAATTGTCGATTTTGGAGTGAAAATCAGGCAGAAGAATTGCAAGAGCTACCATTGTATCCAGAAAAACTTACAGTTTGGTGCAGTTCATGGACTGGAGGTATGATTGGACCGTACTTCTTCAAAGATGCTGCGAATCGTAACGTAACTGTGAATGGTGAGGGCTACCGTGAAAGGATATCCAATTTTTTTTGCCCAAAATGCAATAGCTTGACTTGCATGACATGTGGTTTCAGCAAGACGGGGTCACATGCCACACAGCACGCGTAACAATGGACTTGTTGAGAGGCGAGTTCGATCAACATTTTATTTCACGTTCGGGACCTGCCAATTGGCCACCCAGATCGTGCGATATAACGTCTTTAGATTATTTTTTGTGGGGCTATGTTAAAGCTCATGTCTATTCAGACAAGCCTGCTTCAATTAACGCATTGGAAGACAACATTAAAGGATTTATATGTGAGGTACCGGCCGAAACATTGGAAAGACTAATTTAGAAATTAGAAATTGGACTAAGCGGACATTTGAAGCGCAGTCGCAGTCAACATTTGCATGAAATAATCTTCAAACATTAAATTATAGGGACTGTACTATCGATTTAAATAAAAAAATTCCATGAATTTTTCTGAATTTTACGTGTGGTTTTTTGAAAAACTTTCCTATAGCTCTTAAAAAATCACCCAATATTTGCCAATAACAAGCCATAAGACAGAAGATATAGAAGAAGACCAGCTCATACGTGGAGAAGGCAGCAGGAAATCGGAATGGACAATCTTTAGCTAAGTTAGGCCCAAATAACGAGAATTTTGAGAGAGTTCTAGGAAAGCATGCGATAGACACGCGGTCTGAAAATGGAGAATTATTACTAGAGCTCTGCAGCAACCACGATCTCAGAGTTGGAGGCTCCGTATTCCCACACAAATTAAATCACAAAGTTGTTGACAAAATAAATAATATTCGCATAGATACTACAAACCCAATACGCAATACAAGCCATATATGGGCTAAACTTAAAAAAGAGTTACAGAAGATCTGTGACGATACGATCAAGGCAGACCCACAACAGCGTGCAGAATGGCTAAGTCACACATCCTGGAACCTTATAGAAGAACGCAGAAAAGTCAAGGTGAGTCTAACAGGATGTTGCAGCAGAAGAAAAAAGACAGAGCTTGACTCTGAATATAGAAGGCTAACTAAATTGATTAAAAAGCAAGTCGTAAAAGATAAACAAGATTTCTATGATGAACTAGGAAGGAACGCGCAAAATGCAGCTGACAGAGGTAATATAAGAGACGTCTACAAAGCAATTCGTAAACTGAGTGGCTACAAGGGAACATACGAGTCGCCACTATATGACGAAAATGGCACAATAGAAACATGTAAAGAAAAACAGCTCGCCATTTGGAAAACGTATTTCCAAAAAACTCTCAACTCTGTGTACGGAGAAAGTTCAGAAAGTTTCGAAATAAGAACACGGCGTCACCCTAACAGAAATATAAGCGTGCAACCGCCAGATTTAGGAGAGATAACAACAGCAATCAAAATGATGAAAGGCGGCAAAGCTACTGGAAATGACGGTATCCCTGCTGAACTCTTCAAAGTCGATACTGAGGCTATGGCATCCCTGTTGCTACCACTATTCCAGCAAATCTGGAGAGAAGAAGTGATGCCTAGTGATTGGAAAGAATCTATCATTATTAAGCTACCCAAGAAAGGCGACCGGAAAAAATGCGAGAACTGGCGAGGAATATCTATTCTACCAGCAATCGCAAAAATTTTTACTCAAATTATCCTAGAACGAATATCAGCCCCGCTGGATAAACTTATCAGACCAAATCAAGCCGGTTTTAGACCTGGACGCTCGTGTATCGACAATATACATACTCTTAGAATCTTGATAGAACAATCTGCTGAGTACAACTCACCACTCTACCTGGCATTTATCGATTTTGCAAAGGCGTTCGACTCCCTAAAGCGGGATATAATCTGGTCTGCTCTATCTGCGAGAGGTGTGCCAGATAAAATAATTAACATCATAAAATGCATGTATGACGGCTCATGCTGCCGAGTGTTGCACGAAAAACAACTAAGCGAGTCCTTCCCTACTGTATCAGGCGTGAAGCAAGGCTGCGCACTCTCTCCCTTACTCTTCATAACAGCACTGGACATAGCTTTCGAAACTTATAATCGATTTGGTATAAACTGGAAGATGACTCAAAAACTTGGCGACCTATCATATGCGGACGACGTCGTTCTAATTAGTAACCCTTATAACGAATTACAAACAAGACTCTCCAACACAACAAACGACTGCTTAAAACTTGGCTTACAAGTTAATATAAAGAAGACCAAGTCTATGAGAATTAACGTAATCAACAACACAGAGTTTAAAATAGACGGAGGACAAGTTGACGATGTAAACAAATTTGAGTATCTAGGTAGCATCCTAACCCCCGATGGTGGCACAACGGCTGACATTCAGCGTAGGATATCCATAGCAACGAACACGTTTGCTGGGATGTCACGAGTGTGGTCTAACAAAGCGCTTAAAAGAGACATTATATTCGGTATATTTAATGCTTGCGTAAAATCTGTGTTACTGTATGGTAGCGAAACGTGGCACATGAAACAAGACTCAACGAGAAAGCTACAGGCATTCGTAAACAGATGCTTGCGACGCATTATCGGTATCTGGTGGCCACGTACTATATCTAACCCTCGCCTGTGGCAACTGACGAACCAAAAACCTATTGAAAAGGAAATAATGCACAGAAAGTACAAATGGATCGGGCACACCCTCCGAAAACAACCCGATGAAATAGCCTACCCAGCCTTACAATGGAACCCGCAAGGCACTAGAAACAGAGGGCGTTCCAAAATGACTTGGCGTAGATGCGTTAATCAGGAATCCAAAAAGTCATTCAATGAATAAAATTCCTAGCCAGCAATCGGAATATGTGGAAATCTTTTGTAGATAGACTAAGTTCTTAGTACATATACCTATATCGTATATGTATGTATATGTATCGTAATACCTGAACATGTATATGTATCGTAACACCTGAACATGTCAATAATAATAATAATAATAAATATTTTACAAAATTATTTATTCTCAGCGAACTAGTAGATATATATTCTGAAAAGAAACCAAATCAAACCATTAACACTTCTTCGACATTCTCAATATAAGCGCCAACTAGTGGAGAAAGAAATGAATTCTGCACTACTACTCCAGTATATATGTATGTAAAAATCCCAGGAGAAAATTATTCAAAAATATATTTCGTTAGCCTATTAATCAGCTAATTCAAAATGTATAGTTCTGCATTTTGTCTTGAAAGTCAAGTTTCTATCAACTATACAACTGCAAATATCGCTCATACGCACCGACATTCCAATAAAAACACAAGTATTAAAGTACATTTAAGAACATAATCCATATTAACACTAGTCGTAAATACAATTGTTAAGTTAAATTTCATTCTATGTAATGAAATGCCCCTTAAAAGTTTCTATTAATTTCTTTGACTATTTATCTTCAAGGATTCGGCCACTCTAACCTACCATTACTACCAAATTAATGTTGCCCGAAAATGAAATTGCGGCTCATTCGATATTTCCGCTTTGTAATCTTTCTATTGTCAAAATATTTTAACTTTTTCTTCCCTCCATTTACTCGACTCTTCTCTAGGTCCACCTGTCATTGAGCCATTCAAGTTTCCAAAGAATCTCCAAGAGGGTGGACGCGCTCAAATAACTTGTGCTGTTTCATCTGGTGATATGCCAATCTATTTTAGCTGGAAGAAGGACGACATGTCTATACCAACAAGTTTACAGGTGAGTTTATCAATCTTAAAGCACGTGAGCTCCTGAATGCCAATGGAGAGTAAAGTTAAAAGAAAAAGCTAAACGTGTAAATGCAGCAAGTTGAAAAGAGTCAGTTAAAAGTTATTTGCTACCAGACAATCAAAAGAAGCTGTGTGTATACGTAGCTTACTTTGAGTGTGTGCATATATAAGAGTGTGCGTGTGTGTGTGTGGATGAAATTTCGAAACAAAATGTCAAAGTTGTTTTAAGCGCTAAATTAACAAGCAAACTATACCAAGTGCTTACATGGGCGCACCTCGGGGATACCTTTCACACACACGGACGCATACACACTTACCTCACTACTGCAGTTGCATATGCTTTTCACATATTTCCCATCGCATATTCACTTGACATTTTAATTTTGTTGCTGTCCTTCCACTATTTCTTTTTTCAATTTCGCAGATTACCGAGAAAAAGGAGGAATTCTATTCGCTTTTGGTCTTCAAGGATATCAGCGCAAAGCACAGCGGTAAATATACCTGCTATGCGAGCAATGCAGCTGCTAAGGTGAACTACACCGCCGAATTGCAAGTGCGAGGTAAGCAACTGTGTGAAGAGTAGTTGGAAGCGGTAGTTGTTACATGAAGCGACATTCTCATGGGTTTGCAAAGAAGAAGAAAAAACAAGCAAGAGCACAAACACACGACTGAAAAAAGAAAAAAAATGGGAGACTGGTTTTCGGAATTGTATGGCAGCAGCGCTATTTATACCAGTTGCTCCAAGATAAAGTTTTCAGTATCACTTTGATGGAGTTTTAGTGATACTGATTTTCACATCCTAGCAGATGATTTCTGAAATGGATCTTAAAGGTTTGGGTTTTGCCAACATATTTGCTACGTCTGAAAATATTGGCCAGATTTATTACAATTGGCATATAAAAGAAAATTTTTGGAGTTCACTATTTCTGATTATTATTTAGTTGAAAATATCTTTAAACGTAGTTATGTATAATTTTTTTTTTGCTAAACGGAATGTTAGGCCATTTGGCCACATGTTAGTATTATCTTAAACAGCTAACTTTTTTCTATCAGTTGTAGAAATTTGCACATAAAACCAGCCTGGTGAAAGTCACTGCCTAATGAGATCAGGCCACTCTGAATACATGAAAATAAGAGGGCTTGAAAATTTTATTTTTTATCAAACTATTAAATGCAAAGCAATTCAAAGCAACTGGACAACTGAAACACTACCGCTAGACTAAATACTGGGTATATTGGGGAAAATCCCAAACAAAGGAGCGCCTTCTGAATAGGGTAACTGGAGGGGGATCATGCTGTTAAGCGTAACACTCAAAGTTGTCTCCAATGTCATCCTTAACCGAATCAGCGAAAAATTGTATGGCACTTCACTTAGACAACAAGTTGGCTTTTGACCGATAAAATCATTTGTGGACCAAATTGCCACCCTTCGGCTCATTGCTGAATGGATTGTGGAAATGCAAGAAACTTCTTACTTTGTCTTCGTTGACTTTGAGAAGGCTTTCGACTGGTTGCAACATCATATGATAGTATATGGAGCGCACTCCATCATAAAGGAGTTCCAGATAAATTGGTAAACTTAATACAGTCTCCATATATTGGTTTTCAGCGTCCAGTGCTGCATGGTGGTGCGTAATCCGACCCATGTGAACGAGTTGCAGGAGTGAGGTAAGGCTGCATTCTGTCGCCACTCTTATTTGTAATCGTAAACGATTTTGTGCTAAACAATGGCCTTGCCGCTCAGCCTGGCAGAGGCATCCTCTGAAACCGTATCAGTATGGAATATCTAGATCATCTCGAATATGCTGATGACATTGGTTTACTGTTACAACAACGGGGACACATACAATGCCAACTAGACGATTTGGCTACCTACGCAGATCGCAGATTGAAAATACGAAGTCTATGGCCATTATTGGCACTTGTCCTAACACATTAACAATTTACAGACAACCCATCGAAAGTGTAAATAAACAGATCATCCTTCGCTTTGCTTAAAAGCATACGGTAACATATAAGCAGCTAACCGCCAGAGCAAAGCTAAGGATTTTCAATTCGAATGTGAAGTCTGTACTGCTGTATGGCTGAAAAACGTAGTCCATAGCAGTTTCAATAACAACAAAGCTGCAAAATTTTATAAACCGCTGTTTAGGAGCTGTACAGCGCATATGGTGACCAGATAATTGGATTTCTAATGATGAGCTCCTTACTTGAAGTGAACAAAGCCCGGTTGAGATTGAAATACGCGAACGAAAGTAAATATGGATAGACCATAGAATCCGTCTGGAATCCGCAAAGCTCTTACCGAAGAAGACGACCGAAAGCAACGTAGAGACGAAGCCTGTATGACGAATTCACGACACTTGACGACTTGCTCAATTGCCAGCAGAGAAAGACCAAAGCTGCAAATCGACTCCAATATATTTGTATCGGTATATACATTGTAATATTATAAAAACAAAAAAATAAGTAAATTAAAGGTCTTCAAAACATGGACAATACTATGCAACCACAAGAGTACTATTTGCCTGTACAAGGCTTTTTAGAAAAATAAGATTAAAGACCTTAGCAAACTTTCGGCATAATTCTAAACTTTAGAGGATTGATACTTTAAGATCTTATTGATGAACGTACGGCCTGGGGAAATGATATGATTCACTGAAGGTCGAAATTAGAATATGGTAGAATACAAGATGGTAGGATGATCCCAACGTGAAGTCGGTAGTTCTGTATGGATGTGAAACATGGAACTTAACAACAACCATATCACAATCATTACAATCCTTCCTAAATCGTTGCCTACGAAAGATAATGAGGATATTTAATATTATAAGCAACGATGATCTTTGGGCGGCCACCGGAGCAGGCCATTCCTGGAGTCAAATTAAACATCTAGCAAACGAAATTATAACGTGTTTATTGAGATCCTATGTTTTCAGGATGCCGCCGTAGCTGAATAAGTTGGTGCGTGACTACCATTCGGAATTGACAGAGAGAACGTTGGTTTGAATCTCGGTGAAACACCAAAATTAAGAAAAACATTTTTCGGCAGGCAATGGCAAACCTCTGAGTGTATTTCTGCCATGTAAAGCTCCTCATAAAAATATCTGCCATTCGGAGTCGGCTTGAAACTGTAGGCTCCTCCATTTGTGGAACAACATCAATACACACACCACAAATAGGAGGAGAAGCTCGGCCAAACACCCAAAAGGGATATACGCGCCAATTATTTCATTTAGGAACTATTGGAAAATATATATATTGAATAGAGGCGAGAATCAATGGGCTTAAATGAAAAAAAAAATCAATTGTAATGCGTTTTTGCCGAACAATCTTCTTGGCCAAAACACATGCCATCCAGATATGTGTGATTTTCATATAATCAGGCGGCTTTGAAAGTTTTTCCATTAACTGAAATCTTCTCAAAAATAGTAAATGACTGCCTCAACCGTCCTAATACGTTAGGGAACTTCAACACAGTATTATTGGGTTGGGTTTCTAGACATGGGGGATATGAGAGAAATGAAATAGCTGATCTTCTGGATAACAAATGGACAAACATGTCTTTAATTGGAACTGAGCCTTTCTGTGGACCTACAAAAGGCCACAATAACAAAAGTAGGAAGTAGGAGGAGAAGAAATTCGCTGAATACTGGCGAAATTCTATCGGTCAGCGACAAACGAAATAATAACGCCACTTTCCCTCCGCAGAGTAGACTTAAGACTTCTAACTGGTTGCTTTATAGGTCACAGTAGACTCAGTTATTACTTAAATTGGTAAAATTGGTCGCTCTCAGGTCTGAGAGATCATCTGTCGATTCTGCGAAATGGACACCGAAAATTTATAACTCGTTCTTTCTGAATGCTCTATACCGGGTAGAAGAGGGTTACACCCCTTGGTGATATTGTCGTACATTCATATAAATTGTGGGACAATGAACCCCAGAATTTGCTCATTTTGCTCGCATTAGCCTAATAATAATAATAAATTACACAAAAACATAAACATTTTCAAATGACGGAAATAAATATGTACAAGGCCACGCGTGAGGCACACTTCTTTAGGGTGCATGGTAAAAAGTCTGCAAAGGGCTAAGACCGCAAACAAATTATTTTCAAACCTAATTTGTATATGAAGCTCTACAAGACTTTTATTTTCATATTTGCTTAGATAATAATTTTGACAAAAACAATTATCGCCCAAGTGACTTAATGTATCAGAAAATTGTTTACAAAAACTATTAGGATTTAATAATAAAATTTTGAAAAATGATTAAACTAAAATTTTAACTAATTACAAGTTGGCGCAAAATTAATCACCCTATTAGAAGATCTAGAATTTTTAGGAATGGCGGTGTACGGCAGTCATATTTGACACTTGTGAAGTATGCAAACTGTCAAGAAACCGAAATAATGATGGCATTCTTCAAAGGGTGGTGGATGGAGTTTTTTTCAATTCTATTGAGAAACTGTTTTCTTTAAATTTGTACTGCATTAACTCATCCACTCGGCTAGACCCGTAGCGCCAGCTGATCACTCAAAACTGCAGTGCAAGGCCATTATGACCCGAAAACTCGTTTCGTGTAAAGAGTATTTTTGTTTCGGAATGAAGAAAAGTATTGCAGCCTACAATATTCTTTCGTAAACACTTTTTAACGTATTTTTGTAAGATACAAAACAAATTTGTTTCAGTTAAAAACTATAAAAACAAACAAACAACGATTTTTTTGATCTCTTAAAAAATATTATACCCTATGATCAAAAAGTACCGGAAATGTTTAATTTAAACGAACCGCGCACGTGGGAACCGGTCCATATTTTTTTCTTATGTTGGTAGGACTGTAAGACACACATCATCTGTTGGATCATAAGTGTCTGTCTGGCCGGCCGGAAATGTAGGCAAACAATTCTTGCATTTTGCATGATCATAACGCGCCATCGCGCTGACCCAAATACCAAGTAAATACCATCGTGCAAGCATCGTATTCACCTGATATGGCCCCGTGCAACTTCTTTTTGTTTCCCAAGTTGAAGTAGATTTCAGTCGATAGAGGAGATCAAAGAGAATGCGACGAAGGAGCTGAAGGCCGCCCCTTCGTCGGCCTACCAGGGGTGCATGGAGGACTGGGTTAAACGTTGGCACATGTGTATGGCTTCAGACGGGTCATATTTTGAAGGAAATAAAATAAATTTGCCTGAAGTTTAACTCTGTTTTGTACTTGAATATTACCTTGATCAAAAAGTTCCCGGAACAACCGCCAGGTGATGTTCTAAGCCAACTGAGTGCTGAGTCTTGCCATTTATTTTTCAGGTTGGCATATCTGTGCTTAACATTCCTACCCATTTTATCTCCATGCTAAATCTACCCCTGCACGTGTTTGCGTTTTATTACAGTTTTAAAAATGGATTTGAACTTGCAACGACGAATTGGTATTAAATTTTGTTTTAAAAATGTATTCAATTGTGCGAGAATCTTAGAAATTTTGGAAAGCTGCTTCGGTAATGATTTTCCAAAGAAAGCAGCCGTTTACGAATGTCATGAATGTTTCAGAAGAGATCATTAGCCCGGCCGTCAACACCGAAAACTGATGAAAACGAAAGAAAGTGAAAGAAAAGTTTATCAATAACCGCAAATTAACCATCAGAGAACTGGCATAGGACTTGAACATTGCTTATGAATCTATTCAGGATATTGAAATTCTGATTTGGGCTTGCGCGTATTATTGCTGCAAAGCTGCTTTCAAATTGCCTAAAAAAGGGACCTCGTTGATATCGCGAATACATGATTTCCAAGACTGAATTCGATCCAACGTTTGTCAAATGCAGCATTACTGGAGACAATACGTGGATTACGACTGGCCAACCAGACATCAGGCCAATGAGTGGAGGGCTCCAAATGAACTAAGGCAAAAAAATCACGTCGTTTTCAGTAAAAAAAAAGACAACGATGCTCACGGTTTTTATGGTTTACAGCGGTATTGTACCCACGAATTTCTGTCAGAATAGTAATTCAAAAAACAACTCGTAGATTTTGGACCATGATAACGCACCCTTCTACAGGGCCGTCCTTATCCATGAACTTTTGACTACGAATGAATCGACTACCATTCATAATGGCCATCGAACTCACCACATACGGTTCCAAGCGATTTTTTTCTGTTTGTGCGAGTCAAAAACCTTTACAGCCGATAGAAAATAAAGGAAAAATCGGAAACGACTCTGATGGCTATACCGAAAACAGAGTTCCAGAATTGCTTCGAAGGCTCTGTCAAACGATGGCATAAGTTGCAGTTGTGAGAGAGTACGTAGAAGGCGATAATAACACTTTTGAGGAGTGAATTTCTAAATTTTGAATTTTCTGAAAATATTCGTAAATACATTCCGGCAACTTGTTTACCAAGATGGCAGTCTTATGAATAACCATTTATACTCACCCTCTTAGCTGTGTTATTTTTATAATACATACTTGTGTATGCAAAATCTAAATCTATTATATTGCACCTAACTTGCCTAGACTTGAGATTTTCAAAAAAAAAAAAAAATCTTAAAATTTATAGATACGCATGGCTATTATGTCAATAAAATGATGTATTATTTATTTTTAAATTTAGTAGCTATTTCATTTACTCTGTACTGAAATATCAACCAAATCAAAAACAAAAAAAAATGTATTTGACGCATAATGGACTGACTCTCTACGAAAATGAATCACATCACTAGTCTATTATTGATAAGAGCGCTACTTAACTGCATTTATTTCAACTGGGTTCACACTTGCTTAGTTGCCGTCGTCTGTGTGTTTGTGCGATTGCGACGCTTTTACTTTGAAATAAATCACGTTGGCAACAAATACAGAAAGAGCTACTGTTAGAAAAGAAATTCTAGACCACAAGTCTGCTATGGGAAAACTCTCAAGCAGACCAAACAATCCGACAACCCAGTCGAGCCGTCGAGCAAACAGATTTTTCTTTTTCTACCACATAGTCGCTTTGCTGTTAATTTTGTTGTTTACTTTTCTATTTTATATCTTTGCAACAACGATATTGCGCTGCCAAATGCCGCTCATCACCGCTCAACACTTCCCATCGCACACTCGCCGCGTACGTTATCGCATTTCCCGCGCTTGCCGCTTCGTTTACTTCGCTGCTTGACTGTGCCCGTGCCGGCGCCTGGGTGCATGTGTGCGTGCTTTCCGTTCAATGCGCTACAACTGATGGCCACCTCTTGGCCCGACTGCGACTTACGTTTATTTAGTTGCGCCACGCTGGGCGCTAGAACCAATGGACACGGCCATCATGCTTGGCAATACAATATCGATAAATTGCGAGGCGGAAGGATATCCGATTCCAACGATTACCTGGTTCAAAGGACAGGGTGAGTAGCGTATAGAAATACAAAAACAAAAAGAAAAAAAAACAGAACAAAAACAAATTACTACTGCAAATAAGACTAGCAATACATAGAAGCGGTTGGTAGTAGTGTAGTTGTGTGAGTGTTTCAACGCCATTATACGTGCACTGTTCGCTGTGTTTCAGAGTCTCTGGCGGATGTTTCTTGCGAAAGTTTACTCTGGCTTGGAATGAAAAACAAAAATCAAACGGAATGAAAAATTCTGCTTTGAGCGAGCAAAAGAGGCAAAAGCGTTGGTAGTAAACTTAATCCTGAAATGCGAGTTCATTAAAGTTTTATAGACGGCAACTTTGGGTTCGTAAGTTAAATTAGGGTCCGGTACGATGCGGATGGTTAGGTGGGCACAGTGAGAGCACATTAAAAGGATAAAGCTGCTGAAAAAAATGCGAAAGGAAAATAAGTAAATGAGGGATAAAAATGTTAGCGAATGAAAGAAGCAAAGCAAATAAATTAATGCCAGAAATGTTAGAATATTAATTAAGCCATTTTGGCATTGATGGGCAATTATATGGGCGGCAGCTGGTAGAGTTGTTTTTATTCCAGAAAGTACGTAGAAAATGAGGAAATACATAAAATTGTGGAAAAAAGAAAAGGCGTACACAGAAAAGTCCAAATTTGCCACGTTCCTTCTGCTCAATATCCCTTAAATTATTACAGGCAAAATGTCGCAGGACTTTAAGCCGCTCAGCATGCGCAACAACTCGCTGGTACTAAATCTCGCCACAGACATTGATGAGGGCTACTACATGTGTCAGGCCACAAATGACATTGGCGCCGGTCTGAAGAAAATCATACGCATCAATGTGAATGGTAAGTAAACGCTCTTCTCGGTCCCAAAAAAAAAAAAAAAACAATTCGCTCCATATTGAATTCCGAGTTTTAACTCTTTCTATCCACTTTAGAACCCGCTCGCTTCGAGCAAGCCGCCCGCAATGTCTCATCGCGCCGCAACGATCCCGTTAGTCTCGAGTGTCAAGCCAAAGGTGACGAACCCATCGCCATCTCGTGGACGCACAACAACGGCCGCATTGACCTGAATAATTTCCGTTTTAGCATTGCGGAAATGAAAACGGAAAAGGGTGTCGACTCCCAACTCACCATCGCCCGTTCGGATCGCCACGATTCGGGCATTTATCGTTGCATTGCGGAGAATCCATACGGACGCGCCGAACTCGTCATTTTCCTGGCGGTACAAGAGCGCCCCGACACACCGTCCACTCTGGAGGTGTTCGAGGTGGGCTCGCGCACCGTCAAGTTGTCGTGGCGGCGCCCATTCGACGGCAATTCGCCAGTGCTTAGCTATTTGGTGCAATATCAACCGTTGAAGTATATGCAATCACATACCGCGCTTGGCATGTCCGGTGGCAATTGGAGTGGTTCGAACATTATAAATGTAACTCTGCCATCGACTAGTATTAGCCGTAGGTACGTAGGCACACTAATGCAAGTACGAGCACATGTCCATACCAAATGCATTTCGTTATTCGCGCACAATGTGTTTGGGCTTTGTTAATATGCTTCCTCTTCTCTTCGTTTTTCATCATTCCGACAGCTATGACAGCGATTTGCGTGAAAGTGCTATTGTTGCTGGCTTAACGCCGGCAACCACTTTCCTCATTCGCATGCAAGCAATCAACGAAATCGAGCGCAGTCCATTCACCGATCCGATTGTGCTAAAAACGCAAGAAGAGGCACCGACTGAAGCGCCCTCGAATGTGCAAGTGCAGACTGGTGGCGAGAGCGAACTGATTGTGACATGGCAGGTGAGTAATAGTATAAGTGTGTGTGTCAGCGGATATGGTGGCGGATGTGGTCGCTTGTACTAGTAGAGTAGTTCCTGGAGCTAACAAGTGGTCACTCTATTAGTTCGATGATATTGGGATGGAAGTTTTTAAGAAATATTTAATATTTTGAAAGGATTGAAAAAGTGATGAGACTGGCTGCAGCTTAAAGGCGTAAAATGTTAGCTTCGTAGGCACACAGTCGAAATCAAATATCTCTCAAAGTTTCCATGTTTACATACAAACTGGTACACAATTAATCACCCTATCGGAAGATTTTTTTTTTCAAATGCCGGCGTACGTCACTCACACTCATGTTTGACACTTATGAACTAGACAGCCATAAGGTCAAAATATAGATTTCCGTCACCCAAAATGATGTTTTTTTATTAAATATTTCTTGGAATCATGTTTTAGTAAAAAGATAAAGTCCGGATTCCACATAGATGGCGCTAGTCAAAAATTTATGAATTTTCCAATTGTGCTGGGTTTGAAGAGCAAATCTTCCGCTTGTATTTCTGTCATCCAGTAGCTTCCCATAAAATTAATCTGCTACTCGGCGATGACATACAACTGTAGGCGCATCTATTTGTAGGCCAAAAGCAAATTGGAAGAGACGCTTGTTCAAAAAGTGCTTCAGTTCAAAAGTCTTAGACATTTTAAAACGCAATAAAAAGTTATTTTCTTTAAAGATGCTTATTTGGGAAGTCATTTTTTATGAAGCTTATTTCCAATACTTAGCTTCATCGGAGTATCAGTCGTTTTCATTCATAGGACACACGTGTACATCGGTCTGTTTCTAGGAAGACTCAACTCAGCAATTTTTGGGTTTGTGCACAAACTCGCAATGTCGCGAGATCCTTCTGGCCATGGGTAGATCGACCAAGCTCGAGGGAACTTCCATGACTAACAAAGTTGTAGCTCTCGAAACTCGTTATTATCCTTGCCGCATATTGTCCATTAGTTATTAATGCAGTGATTTAAATTTTCTGAAAAAGCTGTCTAGAGGATGATATGAAATCATTTCAGCACCTTCTCCTCAGCTGCCTTGCTCTCACCGGGCTAAGATTGATTAGATATCACATATCTGGTGAATTTCATCAGCACATTGAATGAGTTAGACACCGTTTGGTTGTCATCCATCTCTAACCCAAAGCAGTGGTTCGGTTCTTCTCCAATGTTTTCCTCTGTATAATATCACAATAAACGAATTTTTTTCTTCTTTTCTCCAAGTGGGATTTTACATGACCAGTCATTTAGCTTAACTTTTACTCCGAAGTATGGTTCGAGAAATTGATTTTATGATGATGAAAATAGGATTCTTTTTATTTGGCAATACATTCCCAGATTATCTGGGAGAGGGAAAACAAGAATACAGCAAAGAACCATTAGTTAAAATCAAATATTTTGTAGCATTTCGTTCTACTTCACCGATCGTAAATAAAGAATACAGGGTCCGTCATTCGAAGTGTAACCAATTAAAATGGTCATACATTTTGTTTGAAAAATTACTTTTATTCAATTCATAGTAAAAAATTTGTGAAAATAATACAAAATTAAGAATAAATTTACTTTTGCTCGATATGACCACCATTTGCCTTGATTATTGTCTTGAGACGGTCCAGAAACGAATCGCAAGCTGCTGACTTGCAGGTATCTTGAACCACTCGCGAACAATGGCTTGTTTCAGCGTCTCGAGACTGGTGAATCTTTTAATTCGGAACTTCCTCTCCAAAATGGCCTAAAGAGAATAATCTATCAGATTCGCCTCTGGTGAATTTGTGAGCCATTGTGTGGACGCTATGAACGCTTCGGAACGTTTCTTTCGCCATTATTGGTGCACTCGAGCTGGTGCCGAGTCCTGTTGAAACGTCAATGGTCTGCCACCGAAATGTTTGTCTGCCCACGACTTCATATTAACATCAAGAACACTTTCCCGATAATATTTCGCATTTACCTTGACGCCAGGCTAATTGAAAACGATTGGAGAGCGCCCATCTACAGTAACAGCGGCCCAAACCATTAATTTGTGGCGGGTGCTGCCTCCTGGTGGCCAATCGATGACTCCAATGAACGGTTGGTCAAATAAACCCTATCGTTTTGAGAGTTTACGAATTGCTTAATTTGAAAGATTTTCTTGACAGAAAACACAGTGTTCGAAAATTGACCGTTTTCGGCCAAGCGAAGCAACTTCTTCGCTCTCTCAAGTCTGACTTGTTGCTGCTTTGGTGTGAGATCATGCGCTTTTTGGATCTAGTAAGAGTTGACTTTGAGATCATTTTTCAGTAAGCGGCGAATGCAACGATCAGATATTTTCAGTTCTTTCTCCTTTTGATTGGCACTTTGTCCGGGACTCCGCTCAAGTCGCTACTTCTGATGACCACCGCCATGACGTTTCGCGACGCTACCAGTATCATTGTAACGAGTAGTGGTGCGCTAAACAAAAACTTTATTTATTTTAAGGTGCTCGAGCGCTCGAACTATCGCTGGTCGTGATTTTCCAGCTAAATATAACGCGTTTGAAATCCATTACTGATTTTCTTTTTTTGCGTTAACTCTCAGCAAAATCCTTCCGCGCGCTTGTAAAAACTACTCTGGAATGTCATATAGCCAACTAACAGGAAGCTAACCGTGCTGACAGATCGTGCATCAGCTGCGCGAGCGGTCTGAAGTTGGTTACACTTCGAGTGCCGGACCCTGTATAGTGAACGGGCTCCAGAAAAGCACTTGAGAAATTTCAGCTAGACGTCAAACTGCTGGATATACAAATAAAACCGAGGAACAACCATATTAGGTGATAGCAGCACAATAGCAGATTTTTTGTTTTCTTGCGGTTTAATGATTTCAATTTCCAGGTGATATGTGTTTTTGTTGTTGTTCCTACATTCTAGTAGGAATTCTAACACTCGAACTACCAAATTGCAAAAATGAAACACGTGCGAAAAAGAAAGCATGCACATTTTTTTGTGCTGCTGCTTTCACCTTTTATGAACTCGTCCTGAATATAGCGAAACACAAATTAAATTAATGCACAAATTAATTGAAACAAAATGGATCAACTATAAGTACAATTACATTAAATTAGCACAGAAATAATTGTACGGAAACGTACAGTTTTTCTAAAATGTTAACAGATCGATATTTTTCCTCTTCTAATTTCTCTTTAGAAATGTCCAAAGCCTGAGACGCTAGGTGTTATTTAAAAAAAATAATATTTAGCTATTTTTTATGGTGATCTTGAAAGCACCCCAAAGTTAAACAAAAAATATTATTTTTTTGGCGGATCTAACAATGCGGAAAATATCCAAAAAATGTATCGTGTTGCCTCGAAAATCGTTACTCGATTCGCGAAGCAGGAATTTGCAGACAACTTTTCAAAATTCAAAATAACGGATCCAATATAGCAGAGTTTTTATAATTACATCGGATTTGCTTTTGAGACCACTGAATACAAATATGACGTAAAATTTTTAGAATAGGAAATTGCGAATACCAATCGGTATCCAAAATACACTTTTGGGATTATTGCCTGCCGAGTGGGACCACCAGTAGAGAATAGCCTTCCTATTATTTGATGTTTATTACCTAAAATATAATTTGAGTCAGTATTCACTAAATGATAATAGTCTGGAACAAGTCCACTATGAAATGTAAAAATTGCAAAGACCTCCTACTGAGATAAATTTTTCCTAATACAAATTCTTTTTGCTCGATCCTAAACTTTAATGGAGGTGTACGCAAATTTATTTTTAAACGCATTACTGCCTTCACTCATGCTGCTAAGCAAATTTTCTTAAAAGCTTCCTTATTGATTATCCACTCTTGGCCAAGTGCCCCAATAAATATAAAGTAACGCAATTAACCTCATTCTTGTGCGGCCAACCACAGCGTTAGCAAAAAAAAAACTCGTATTTACATTCGCTCCTTCGCCCACACACTTCTTTTACTCAATCCCTACGAGCGCAATCATCACCTGCATTTAACATCTTGCGGCTTTTTATCGATATAAATAATTCAACACACTACAACATTGACTGATTTATGTGCAAATGAAAGGAAAATACTCAAGTACACTCACCGAATACACAAACATACACACATGCATGTACTTCGATCCAACCCTCTTTGCCTTTGTTGTAAAATTGCATCCCACACTCCCCTTGCTTTGCTCAAGCGAAACTGGAGTAGCTTTCTGTCCTAAATAACATCGCTTTCTCGACAGCGCGACGTTTTCTTGGTATATAATAAACATTTATATGGGCCACTCATCACTCGCAGTATAGCGAGTGTTGTTTGTGTGCAACAACAATTTATACTTGCACTCATACCTACTACATACCTTAAGTAACATTTCTCTTGTTTTTGTTTTCTTTTCTTTATATCTTCACAGATACCGTCACGTGAATCTTGGAACGGTGAACTTATTGGGTATACCGTTAACTGCAGCGAGGAAAAACAGAACATCAACTACATTAGCGTTGTCAATAATTCACTCAAGTCTGTGATTGTAAGCGGTTGGGCGACCACAAAGGCAACTATTCGCGGTTTGCGCAAATATACCAGGTACGCGGTGACGGTGCGGGCGCTTAACAGCTTCGGTTCGGGACCATGGAGTGCAGCCATCTTTGGGACAACAGCTGAGGGTGGTGAGTAGTTGAAAATGAATTTGATTGTTGTTTTTCTTTGCCATATTTTTTGTTTTATTTGTGACACTAGGAGCTGCTGTTTATATAGCCACTTTGTGTCTTTCGGGTTTTAGTTTTGCGTGTACCCGATTGTGTGTGTGTTTGTATGTGTGTTTGTATGCACGCCCTGTAGGAAAGACTGGAAAAAGAGAAAATAATATTGAATTAGACTCCGTATTTTGTGATACATTTCGGCATTGACTTGAGCTTTACTACTTAAATAGGAAGGCCAAATATTGACAGAAATATATAAAGGTTCTGATGAAACGTTTTGTTTTTTTTAGAATATTTTTTTTCCTGCAAATCTTAGTGACCTAATTCCGGAATTCCACAATTGCGCTTACTGACGTTCCTAATGTACTGCTTTTTTATAATATGTTTTTATTTCAGAAATCTTAATAACCTTATTCCGGAACTCCCAAAGTGTGCTTAATAGCCTAGACAAGCGGTAGCGTTAAACGGGATTAAAGAATTAATTCGGAATTATATTAGGAATTTAGTGCAACTATCGCGGATTGACAACTATGCTTAATTCTCATAATTTAAGCGGGTTAGTGGTACTTTCGATGGCAACATTACCGAAAAATTACATTTAATATCTATTGTGAACGAAAAATAACCAAACTTTCATAGAGAAGAACACGAACGACTGTACACGCGCGAAGTTACATTAATATTTTGATATTTCAAGCAGTTTGAAAAACTTAAAATCTTTTTAAATAAACATTTTTTTCCAGGTATCAAGACAGCTAATACCCGTTTTTGTTACCTATGGACCATATTTTACTGACCAAATTATCCAATAAGCAAATCAACTGTTCACTAATCCGCGCAACAACCGTCTGTCACATTACAATTTTAAACAGAATTAACTGTGTCTATAATCCCGATTAATCCCGCCGTCTGTCAAGGCTATAACTTTTTCTGTGGATGGCGTGGTCGACTTACCGCAATGAGTGTAACTACAAGAGTAAATTAAAATTTTTAGAATAGCAGCGTTGCTTAAGTAAACGGGTGAATACATATTTAGATGCACTGAATTAGGAAGTGGTCCCTCACCCACCCTACTCTCCACTAATTGCTTTTTCCATTTTCCCTCTTATGAAGTAGTCAAAAAATGGTTTAATTTACGGATCCTTTCAAAAGCTGAGGAGTTCGTCTGGTAATAGGATAAATCATAGACAGTACTTTAAAAAGTTAATAAATAATCACTTTTTTTTAAACAACGGCTTACATTTTGAAGAAAAATCGGAGGAAGGAAAAATATAAAAGAATTGAGGATAACAGAGAATTTTAAGTCTTGAGATTCTTTTATTACCATTAAGCAAACTAGACGTACTGGAGTTGTAAACGGTTAAATTCAGAAGGCCTGTTTTAAGCGATCATTAGAATTATTCAAATCAAACCACCCTGATTTTTGAATTACTATCCAAATATACCGTTATTCTTAAAAGTTATACAAAATGCAAGACAAGACAACGATCTGTACAAGAGATATTTAATTCAACCGATAGCAAATTTGATAAAGTTGAGAAAGTCGAT
>JAYXIM010032333.1:0-90108 GCA_037575425.1 Anastrepha fraterculus
GGTCTTCAGGCGCTTCAGGTTTTTGTTTAGAAGACATTTTGATCGAATAACTCGCTGTTCTTGCCTTCTGTCCGCTGCGCTTAACGTATGATTTATACCGGAGTTCTTCAAGGACCACTCAACGGATAAGATCCCACGAAACATTAAATTTCCTCGCAAGGGCGCTCATTGATTTTGAGGGGTCCTCGTCAATGATCGCCTGCATTTGTTGCATCAATTTCGCAGATCGAACAGCGTCAGAACATTACTCGTAGTTTTTGCGTTTTGCAGCATATTCAGCATCGCCGCCTGATGCTTCCGATTCACGGCGAACCTTATGAACGAATAAATGGGCGCACTTAAGAAAATTAGAGATTTCGAAATCGGTGTGATTTGCACATAGAGCGACGATAACTGCATGCTTCTTCATTTCTTGAGTTATGTTGTAGTCTTCCAAGTCTTGTCTGAGAATGAACACAAGGAAAAATAAAGGTTTCGGAAAGTTATAGCCACATATATGCATATCCTCAACTACCGTTGTCCGAGCTCCTCCTCCTAAATGTGTGTTGTGCGTGTTGATGTTGTTTCACAAGTGGAAGGACTTACAGTTTTAAGTCGCCTCCGAACGGCAAATGGTTTTTAGGAGGAGCTTTTCCATAGCCGAAATACACTCGCCGAAGAAAATACCATTGTTTGCCGTTGGGCTACCGCTATTAGAGCAAAAATATTACTTTATATCATTTTAGTGCTTCCCAGATATTATTAAATAGTGATGGTGCGTGAACCAACCCATTCGTGACTAAACCACAAAATCCCAGTGATTACGAAATTCGGATGGGCTGCGTTTTGTCCCCACTACTACTTAATATTGTCGTGGTTATGACGAAAGCAAAGCGCGAAGAAAGAGGTGTTACTTGTGGCCTACACAGCAGTATTAGTGTCCTTGACTATACAGACGACAACTGTCTGCTTACGCATAACTTTACTGTCACGACCGCAAAAATTCAACGCCTTGCAGAAGTGGCAACCTGCTATGGCCTCAAAATCAATATTAATAAGCCCAAAGCACTACTAATCAACTCAATGAATAACAACTGTTTCGCAATAAATAGCCAGCCGATCGAAGATGTCAAGATGTCCTTCTGCTAACTGGGTAGCATTATTACCCTCAACGACGGATCTGGAGCTGATGTTAATCACTGGCTTCAGAAAGCAAGACAGTCTTTTGAGTGACTTCAATCAGTTTGGAGGTCCTCCTTTTTGTCAACATGCATCGAAGTAAAAATGACTGACTGAGAGTCGTGGAACATAGCTGCCAGCGATAAAAAAAAAGTTTTTATCAAAAAAATGTTTGCGACGCATACTGCGTATTTTCAGGCCAGAACTCGTTACGAATAACAGACTATGGGATATAACGCAATGAAAAGTTCTTAACTTTGAAGTTATGAGAAAGAAATGGCGATGGATTGACCTCGTCCTGCGTAGACCTACGGGCGATATAACGAAAATGGTCATTAAACGGAGTTCGCAGGGTAGCCGTAAGCCAGGACGCCCAGCACATTGTTTCCACGGCAGTCGGTTCTTCGTTACCGAAACGACCCGGATTTATATCCGGCCAAGGATTGCCACTCCAGCAGCATTCCCCGTATGTAAGTATTGGGAATGCTTATGCTGCTACAACAACAACAACAACGCCCAGCACATACTTGAACAAAATTGTTCAAGTTTTATTAAACAATTTTATTTCACTATTGTTTTCTGAGGCATCGCATTACGTCCCTTAAAAGCTGGTGCCACATACTTTTTTTGTTATAAATACGAGTATCTATAAGTTTAAGTGAAGCTAAAAATATTCACTCGTGCTCAAACTTTTTCACCCGCTTCAGCACCCTCCCTTCTCCGCAGCACCTCAACATTTTTTTGCGCCGTTCAATTCGATTTTCGTTATCAAGTCTGTTATTTTTTTCTCAATCATTTTGTGTTAGTTTTACAGTTATTACACTTGAGCATCTGCTCTTCCGCGTTTAAGGGTGTGTGCTGGTGTTTTTGCATTTTAAGCAGCTTTCACGCCAATATGCTTTTTACTTTTATTATTATTGGATTTTGAAATTGTAACCTTTCAGTTTTTGTATCAATGGGAAAAATATAATAATAATATGGCAAAGCAATTAAAATTTAATTGCTGCAGTTAGGAGCAAGGCAAAAAACATTTTTAGCATAAACTACAGACTTATATTAGCTATCGCGCAATGTATGCAGTCAACGAATTTATTAACATATATGTACGTACATACATGTATTCATATCCACCCATGGGCTGTGAAGCATATCACATTTTATAGCAAGAAAGAAGCTTAATATCAAATTTATGATACAATATTAATGAGCTTTTTAATGGCCCATTAAATCTAATATACAGGGTTTTCCAATAGAAATGAGCCAAAGTTAGCAGACTGAGACGACCATAGTGTTTTATTGGGAGAGAGATTTTTATTATGCCGCCATTGATGCCAAGTAATCATTGCAAGTTACACAGTTAAGCAGCTTTTAAAATGATACAACTTTTTTATGAACGATTTGCGTGTTTGGCTATGTCGTGCGGAGTTGGCGGGAATTTTCCCACAAGATCGCACGAAGTGACCGCACTAGAGTTTTCACTGAAATAGTTTCTGTAGTCGTAATTGACTGTTGTTCTCAAAGTTAACATTAACTCGGTTGAGTGCTTGTCCAAATTCAGCGGCATATATTCAGAGGCGAAAAAGAGAATTTGTTATTCTTTGATAGATGCCACCGTACTAAGCGGCGACGGCCCATTGAGGGATATTATACTCCAAATAAAAAAGAATTATACTTCGTTAATGTTTCTCACACATCCTTTTAGACCAACTCATATTGGGAAACCCTGTATAAATGGTAATATTAGTATTAATTTTTTATATACTTCTAAAACTCTGCATTCAGCTGCGTAATGTTTACTAATTATCACATACTGAGCGGGAGTGGCTAATGCTATACAAACGAGTACATTTCTATCTGTATATTAAATATCTACAGCGTTATCATGTTTATTCTAAATAAATAATTGAATGTAGAACTACTCCGAATAAACTAGCTAAGCGGTGCCCCACGAATGTCATTTGAGTTTCTGGACACAAAGTAATTCGCGGTTAGATGGCTAGACGAGGAACTGATCTGAAATCAGTGAATCCTGCTGAATATGTGGGCATCTCCTTATCCTCAAACTAGCGCCGAATTCTGTCAGTCTACATCAAGTAAGCCGACATTAAATGGACCATGGAGCCCACGTGTGAGATAACGAGGCATATTGGGCCTAGAACAAATGAGCACAGAACTAGATCCCTTATCAATTTAAACCCACCTTCCATTTGGGCAGTAGTTGGTATCATTATCATACGTGGGAAGCATATGGGGTTTCTCTGAAATGACTTCCGTCACAGCTGTAGGAACGAGACGGTGATGGAGAGTGTTAAACACTTCTTTTGCCACTCCTCCGCTCTGGCCAAATCACGATATCGCTGTGTAATTCTTACTTCTTTGGATGTCTAACAGAATCGGAATCGACCACCATATATACAGGGTGAACGATATGAAGTGTTACCTATTCAAAACCCCATAACTTTTTTGTATGAAAATAGTTTTTATTGATTTCAAAGACAAAATTGTTCAAAAATGACTACAATTTTAACATATATTCACTTTAGCTCGATATGACCACCTTCTGCCTTGACTATAGCCTTCAAACGGTCAAAAAATGAGTTGCATGCTTCACGAATGTAATTTTGAGGTATTTTGGCCCATTGTCGTATAAGCGCTTTTTTAGCGCAGCCATACTGGCATAATTTTTAGACCTCATCTTGCTCTCCAAAATGGTCTAGATGGAATAGTCCATCGGATTTGCGTCTGGCGAATTCGAAAGCCATTGTGTGGCCGAAATGAAGTGTGGAACATGATTTTTTAACCATTCTTGGTTCACACGAGCTTTATGAGACGGTGCCGAGTCCTGTTGGAACGTCCATGGTCTACGATCGAAATGTTTGCGTGTCCACGGCTCTAAAGCAGCTTCTAAACATTTTCCCGATAATAAGTCGCATTCAGTTTGACACCAGGCTCGATAAAAACGATTGGAGAGCGTCCATCAGCGGTCACTGCGGCCAAAACCATTACTTGCGATGGGAAATTGCTTCGAGTGGCCATACTTAGGCTCAAATTCTCGTATGAGCGTTCGGTCAAGTAAACACGATCATTTTGAGTGTTTATGAACTGCTCAATTGGGAAATTTTTTTCATCAGTGTTAGGAAATCGCCACGTTCGTGCAAGCACAACAACTCCTTTGCTCTTTCGCCACGAACTTCTTTTTGCTGGGGTGAAAGATCGTGTGCTTTTTCGAACTTTTAAGTCTTGACCTTGAGCTCATTTTTCAATATGCATGGAATGCTGCCTTGCGATATTTTCAGTTCTTTGGCCATTTTTCTTCCACTTCGACGCCTTCACTTTCCGAACCATTTCTGGCGCTGTTGCGGTTTTTTTTGGTCCACCTCCATAGCGTTTTGCAATGCTACCAGTATCATTGCAACGTTTTATAGTGCGATACACAAATATTTTATTCACTTTAAGGTAGCTGAGCTCAGGAACAATGGCAGGTTGTGATTTTCCAGCCAAATATAACGCAATCACAGTATTACCAATTCCATCACAGAAAAAAAAATCAACAAAAGTGTGAAGTTGGTAACACTTCATATCGTTCACCCTGGAGTATTTTATTATATGTGGGAGAAACGAAGTGGTTATACCACATTGAGAATTAGAGGGGAACTTGAGTCCAAACTAGTTGTACTGTATTGGGCCAGACCTAAAGGCGTCCCCTCTTCACCCGTATGTGGTGTGGCAACCCCCGTAACCTAACCCAACTTAACCTAATCGACACAAGAAGAAAGTACTTCATGCTAATAATGTAGATTTCTATTTATTGGATTTTTTCATTCTTCTTCATTATTGACGCCATAGCCGCTTAAGTGATTTTGACTGAGTTTAACAAAACGCCTTCCTTTTCCTCTGCTACCACCGGGTAGATGGTGGTACCACAACGAATACTTTCAGAGCCGAAGCGTTTGTATCCATTCGGACAATATGACCTAGCCAACGTCGCCGTTGGATATTTATTCGCTGCGTTATGACTATGTCGTCGTAAAATTCATACAGCTCATTGTTCCATCGCCTGCCAACGTGCGACGATCCAAAAATCTTCCGCAGAATCTTTTTCTCAAACGCCTCATTGGGTGTTGTCACCACCCAAGCTTCTGCGCCATACGATAAGACGGGCATGATGGAATAAAAAGTTAGTTTTGTTCGTCGAGAGAGGATTTCACTACTCCATTATATGCTTAGTCCAGGCATTTTGCGACAAAACAGAGCGAACAAGGGCGAACTGATGATTGCGAAAGATGAGATAAAAGCTTACCTCTACGTCGGAAGATGTTCAGTGGCATTAGTTACCACATTTATTGAACTAATTACAATGGTGAAAACGTGAAATAATAGAAAGAAGTTAAAAAATAATCACCCGTTCGATAATTGGCGTGATGAGGCGGCTACTTTTCGAAAGTTGAAAAATTGGAAGCACATCATATTCTTGCTGTTTTTAGTGAATTCTGTATGTAATTGACTGTATTTATACAGGCTTCGTTATGACAATTGACTGAGTCTCGCATAAAATTGTAAGTAAAAAGTTAGATCTCTTTGACTTCCACTCCAACTTTCTGCGATGGCCTAAGTCATCTGTTACGGATAGATGTTGCGTTGTATCTATCGATGGTTTAATACCAAAGTACTTTATTGCTACTTTAGGTCTTCCTAAGGAAAAATATTTTTATTGTACTTTTTATCAACGACATTAGCAAATTTAATATTTCTTACTCTAAGGTTTTGCTCTATGCCGATGATTTGGAAATCTTCCCAACCATTAAGGATGCATGCTCTTAAACTTCAATATGATTTGTACAATCTACACTAATGGTGTGTGAGGTCTCGTCTCTCCCTAAATATAAAAAAAATGTTTTTAACCAGAAATTACGAAGCTTAGAGTTGAAGTGCGTTATGTACGAGTATATAATTTTTTCATACCCTCCGGTATGTTTCCTCTTCATTAAATTTGCTTGTTTCGACAGAGAAACTTTACGAGCTATTCTCCCAATTATCGCTGATACTACTTATTTCAGCTGCAATGGCCTTTGGTGACTTAAAAGAATGCCTCCGTGCAAGAGCCACAAAGCAATTATCAGTAGTGCAAGTCGTTTTATTTTTGCCACCACAACGTTTGTAGATTTTTTGGGCTTTGTGGAATTTCAATAAAATTTTTGGACCGTTAGCGCTAAATTTGTAGGACTTTGTTTTCTGTTTTCGAAGTTTGACAACAAGACTCCGCTCCTCAACTGTGCAATGCTGCGCTGGACCCATTTTTGAAAGAAATTCATATTAATTAAGAGTTGTTAGATAAACTATCTTATTCGCTAATTACCTTACATTCAATATTTTTCACTAAATTAGTTGAAATGCAAGAGTTACCGTAAAGCACCTTTTTTAGTGGTCACGCAAACTTACACTTTATGAAAATAACCTATCTTTGCAACCAATAACTCAACTTAATTTAACAGGTATTTTAAATTCACAACGAAACTTTGTAAAAAATGCGAAACTTAAACAATAGCTTTACATTTTACCGTGGGGCTCAAGAAAATCGATAGATAAGGGCAGCGCATCTAAGTGTTCGATATCTACTAAAAACACGCACTTACGTACGCACTTTATTACATAACACATAAACAATTTTATCCGGACTTTCACATATTTTTCCCAAATCATCTATCTTAACCTCTTTTCACTGATTTTACAGTTGACTTCCCCGCCAAACTGGAAGTGAAGCGTACATCTAATCTGGAAACCTATTTGCACACTCTGCACAAGGCAACTAATTACTCGCTACGCGTTTTGGCCTACACAGCGACTGGTGATGGTGCAGCCAGTCAACCGTTATATTGTCAAACTGAGGACGATGTCCCTGATGCGCCAGCATCCATTAAGGCGGCTGCTTTAACGGCAGATTCGATATTGATTTCATGGTTGCCACCGAAAAATCGCAATGGCATCATTTCACATTACACGGTTTATTCACGTGAGGCTGGACGTAAAGGACAAGCGAAATGTGAGTGGAAAAATAGCGTACTTATATATTCGTAATACAAAATTTCGACAACGAGTTGGTGGTAATTATAAAGGAATGGCATACCACGGGGCTTGAGGCTGCACTAAAAGTAATAGAGAGTAATAAATCGCATGCGACAAGTTTTTCTCTAATGTTTTTATACTCGAATGTACGTATATTTATTTAGATTTTTCTGGGATTTTAGGATACAAAGTTTATATAAATATTTGAATGGCAAAAACGCAGGTCGCATTTAATATTGAACTCATTTAAGTGTAGTGATAAATTGGTTCAAAACCTTATTTATCATGCGTTCCACGACACAGTGACTTTTTTAACAATTTGTTAAATTAAAAATATTTTGAACTCATATTAGAATCTTTAGTTAATTTTTTTTTACGTCATCAATCGAAAAACTAAAGTAGTTTAAAACTTAATAATTGATATAGGTTTTGTTTTGATCATCCGTTTATGGCTTACTTGCTAGGTGTCAAAAATACAGTGGTGGGCATGGAAATTCGGATTCTTGTCTAGCGATAAATTTTGACGGAATTGAATAGACTTTAAGTGTTTCTGTGTCACTCAGGTTAGGTTAGCCAGGTTGCTTGTCTAAGACAAGTCACTCGGTGGCCCTAAGGCCCATTGTGATATCTGCATTTCCATCCCCTAACTAAGTTGCTTGAACCATTTAGATAATTTTAAGAAGGTTATATATATATGTATATATATAATTGGTGCGTACAATCTTTCTGGGTGTTTGGCCGAGCTCCTGCTCCTATTTGTGGTGTGCGTCTTAATGTTGTTCCACAAATGGAGGGACCTACAGTTTTAAGCCGACTCCGAACGGCAGATATTTTTATGAGGAGCTTTTTCATGGCAGAAATACACTCGGAGGTTTGCCATTGCCTGCCGAGGAGCGACCGCTATTAAACAAATTTTTTTATTAATTTTGCTTTCACCGAGATTCGAACCAACGTTCTCTCTGTGAATTCCGAATGGTAATCACGCACCAACCCACTCGGCTACGGCGGCCGATATATTCACATATTAATATAATTTCCATTATATGTTGTACATATTTTTTTTTTTAATTGTTTTTAAAACAGCTAAGGCATACTGGTATGTACATTAGGGCGGGTTGAATTTTTTATCTATCATACTTTGTTGCGGCGACTGAAGTATTCTAAACACAGCAAGACTAGAGTGGTTCTTTGTTTTTAATTTTCGAAGAGTAGCCGACTCAACTAGTCATTTGCATCTATCAGCCAAATAACGAACATGTGATTTTTTACATTTCTTAGATTGTGGTTAGGGGTCGCTAACATGCATCAAAGTTTAAAAAGTCTATGGTAGCATAGCTCTAAATTGGACTTTGAGCCTCCTTATTTTAAATTTTAGTTATTAATTTTAGATAAATATTGGGTAGTCGAAAAAGTCTTTTCGTATTTCTAATCAAACTTCAACTCATTTTTTTTTATATTTATAATGAACTTTATTAAACCAAATATGTACCATTTAGGTCGACCACCTTTTGCCATTTTTCTTCCATCAGTGTAAAACATTTGTGGTTTCTCGGCGAAAAATTGCGACAAGTAATTTTCACAGGCTTCTCTTCAAACCAACTTTACTCCATTAAGGGAGTTCTGCATTGACCGAAACAAATGGTAGTCCGATGGTGCAAGGTCAGGCCTAGCGTTGTCCTGATGGAAGACGACGCCCTTTCTGCTGATCAGTTCTGGCCGTTTTTTTTTTTTCGATTGCTTGCTTCAATATCATCAGTTGTTGACAGTAAAGTGTAGCATCAATCGATGGAGCAGGCTGGAGCAGGTCATAGTGGATGATTCCTTTCCAATCCCACCAAACACACAGCATAACCTTTCGAGGCGTCAATCCTGGCTTTGCGACCATTTGTTGAGCTTCACCAAACTTGCACCATGATCTTTTTCGCACATTATTGTCGTATTTGATGCACTTTTCGTCCCCTGTTACCATTCGCTTCAGAAATGGTTCGATTTCATTACGTTTCAGCAAAGAATCGCAGATGTTAATTAGGTCCATTACATTTTTCCCAGACAATTCATGTGGTACCCAAACATCGAGCTTCTTTTTGTAACCAGCCTTTTTTAAATGGTTCAAAACCGTTTGATGATGACTTTTTCAACGATAGGTCGACCGGAGCGAGGTACATCTTTCACATCGAAATTTCCAGAACGGAAGCGAGCGAACCATTGTTGTGCTACACGAACTGATACAGCATCGTCTCCGTAAACTTCACAAATTTCATTGGTGGCTTGTGTTGCATTCTTCCCTTTTATATAACTTTTTTTCAACTTCTCCGAATTTAATTTTTTTTTGGTTAAATGAAGCTTAAAATGTCACCTTTCTAACGCCATATGATATGACACAATGTGATTGGTAGCACTGGAGATAGATGACTCCAACGACATCTATTGACAAAATATGAAAAAACTTTTTCGACTATCAATATCTTCTACTTGAGTAAGCTATTTTCCCATTTAAAAGTAGAGAAAATCCGGTTTTTTATAGTCAATAGTGGAGGGTTTTGAATAAAATAAACATCACAAAACAATTTCTCGTACTAAAAAAACATATACAAACATTTTCTTACAGAAAAATGTAACACAAAAAAAAGAAAATTAATAACTTACAACTAAAATTAAAAGTAAGGAGGTTATAATCCATTTTACATTTTTTCTGGATTTTTTTGTTTAGTAATGCCGGTAAAATACTTCAGTAGCCGAGATAAAGTCGATCATAGCTTTTGAGAATAAATTAAGGGGTCACGGTGGTCGGTGGAAAAGTCGATTTCTTTTTTTTCGATATTTCGAAAGTAAAGTATCTTAAGAATACAAGTATACTGTGCAATTTAATGCGGAAATTCCCAATATTATAGCTTGTACAGCCCATTTACTAGGTAGAGGACGGTCCGCGCGCCCCTGTACCTCTAACTTTAAACACATTTATCTCGAGTAGACCTTTTTTCGGTCTGGTGTTGTCAAAAAAAATATGTTGTTCACAACATCAATGGCTATTGCCCGCGCTAGAATCATATTATTATTTCAATTATTTCATATTTTTTTTATAAAAAATTGGAAAAAAACGATTTTTAGAGTGTCACATTCACAACCGCGCCATTTCGTCATTTTTTTTTCATTCTAGTAGCGGGACATATGTACAGTCATGCTGATTAATATTTTTTTTGGTTTTTGTGTTTCAGATAAATAGAAGAGTCAAACAACACCGTCCAGTTTTTCGGGAGGGTCAACTTCAGCGGCATTTGAGCGGCAAATTATTAATATAATATTAAAAAACATTTCTTTTAATTTTTGTATGCAAAAAAGCTAAATTAAAAGCCTAAAAAATTTAAATGTCGTTTTTCGTTTTTTTATTGTAAAAAAATTTCTGGAAGTACCCTAAATTTTCGAGCTCTAGACCACCTAATGTTCATTCATAAAATTAAGTTTAACATATTTTTCTGGTGTGCGAAAATACAATAAAAAATGCGTGGATTTTTGAGTATTCGGATATAATTTTTTTATGTTCGGGTGTTACCTATGTAGGTAGGTAGGTTATAAGGTAAGAGTACCACCGGTACACTACAAGTAGCACTAGAGTGCTGTTTTGTTACCATAATGTAGATAGGGGTTTTCAAAAAATTAGAGAAATTAAAGGCAGAGAAACCATCTACAGCCATCCAGTGCTGTTGATGTAGGCGAGGAAAGAAAAGGAATCTAGGCTGAAAAACTGCCACAGGCTATCTCCAAAATGCACACTTAGGAACCTAAAGCGCCTGGTCGTCAGACCCTGACATTTGCAAAGAAAGTTGCTTTCTCTGCAGGATTCCCACACTTCTGCAATGGGAGTTGTACGGATATCCAAGCGTCTCCGTATGAGTTCCGATCATCCAGTGACCGCTGAATACCGCTATAAGTTTGGAAATGAAAAGGCGGGAGAGCCCGAGCAGTTTAAGCGGCCTACTTCTGTCGAACTGAGACCACAGTGTTTTTGAGATAGCAAACGATAAGATAGAACTCTAGATAGATCTGTCTTGCTTTTTTAATAAAAAAAAAAAAGAAAATTGTGCAGTTTCCCTTTAACAACGGTGAAGGGTGAAGATAAAAGATATTTAGTAAACATATTTATTTGGAAAGGAGCTACAGCTGATCTCCGGGAGCTCCTCTCAAAAGAAACGTTTTGCGGTGACCATTTTATCTCTGAACTGGATCCTCTGAAGATTTCGTTAAAGCAATGTTAAATATAGTAATCAATCGATGGAATATGAAAAATAAATTTTTTTGACAAAATGGCGGTTTCTCAAAAAAAAAAAAATCAATTTTTGACCAAAATTTCGGCCTTATCGGTGTATTTTAGTAATTAATCGAAGAATTTTTCTCTCCGATTAATATATTTTTTTTTATAAACAATTTAAGGCGGTGGAAAAATCTTGGATTAATTACTAAAAAATATATTAGGAAGCTTGTGTTAAAATTTGAGACTACTCGGTTTAGCCGTTACCCAGTAATGTTGGTCACCGACTTTGAAAACACCATTTTGAGAAAAACACGTTGCCGCTCCGGTGTTGTTCTCTCAAGCACTCTAAAACGCCATTTCAAATTTGCGTGGAACTTCGAAAATATTCACCGGAACGATATAAAATTTTCTTAAATATATATATGTATATTATATCGATAAAAATCGATTTTTTGAAAATTCTAACTGTATATAACCCCCTAAGATTTCCATCACGCAAAATCATTTTTTTCTTATTTAGTGAAAAAGTAATTGCATGCTTAATTTTGTGCCACCTTATACAAAAGCTGAAAATATTGAGGATTCATAAAAAATAGAAATCAACTCAAATTGCAAATTTTGTTGCATCCATTTTATGCCTGGTAAACCACAACATTAATTTTTATAAATTAAATCTCAAAATCCGCATTTCGTTAATTAAAACTGTATTTCATCATTTTCTCATTGCCTATTTTCACATACAATTACCGCTGATTAAATCGTACGAATTAATTTATGCTAAAAATAATTAAATTACTTTCCTTTTCATCCTTTTCATATTGGAAATCAAAAAAATATATAAAAACAACAAAAACTGATCAATAAAAAATGTCAACGCACTGCAAAAACTTCTGCTGTGTCCCAATACACTTTTGATTCGTCTGCCTTTGTATGTTCACCGCCCGCGGCTGCTTTTCGATTTCCGACTCTGTGCATCTGTGCTCGCTTATCCGTCTTTTGAACAGCTCATATGGTGCGCGTCGATGAGAATGGCTATCCAGTGACGTATGAGGCGCGCGGCCTTGCAGAAAACCAAATGTACGAATTCTGGGTTTCCGCTTCGACCTCGGTCGGCGAGGGAGAGCCGACGTCTGTGGTTGCGCAGGCCACAAATACGCGGGGTAAGTCAATGTGTGTGTGTATGCGCGTGTGTATGTGTGTTTGTTCATTTCGACCACTAGCCGCCTGATTGATGGCTTTGTAAGTATGTTAAAGCGCGAAGGCAACAACAGCAAGAACAACCACAACAGCAACAGCAGCGACAATCGCAGCTGCTATCGAAAATTGAAATCAGCTTTAAAATATTATATTACTTACTATGTCATTGATACCGATTTAAAAATGAAAAAAGCGAAACGCACGTAATTCGCTTTAATTCATTTTGGGTAAAATCAACACCCGAGTGATTATTTTCGTTTTTATTTAATTGGTCGCCAATGTCATCGGACTTATTGTTTGTGTGTTGCACCACTACGACGCATTTTTTGAGCTTAATTAAATCACCGGCTAGTGAAATCGAGATGGGCTTTTAATTTTCACACTTAACCAATGCATAATTAAATTTCAATTGTACTCCATTGCATATGAATTGCATATGTGTGTATGTATGTGCCATGTGTATGTATGTATGCATGGATGTCCTCATATGTTAAGCATAGATGGAACATGGATATATTTATATGTAGAAGTATGTATACGAGTATCTGTGTGAAAATGGTTGTAGTTGTTTTATGCACATTGTTACTGTTGTTGGTATTTTATTTTGAATTTACACACTTGATTTTTTTTCACTTACAGCTCCTGCACGCATCGCTTCATTTGGCCAATTGGTGCGCAAAGCAGTCGGCACTGGATTGATTTTAGAATGTTTAGCCGTGGGGAATCCGACACCGCGCGCCAGGTGGTTGACAAGGGATCGACCTGTTACCTTTAGTCCCTTTTATGAAGTTACCAATGAGGGCAATTTAAAAATACACCGTGAGTATAAGAAAAATGTGTGTGTGGTCATAATGATGTTGATAGGAAACGCAAAAGAACAAAAAACCCAAAAAAATGTAAATCCAACACTGGCGCAAATTTCACTGTAAAAAACTACGTGAAACAAATTTTAAAGCCATTTATCACTTTATTTTGCATGATTTCTTACCATTACTCTGTTTTGTGCTGGAAATCTATAAGACTCTATAAATATCTGTTCGGCTAATCTATAGACATCTCTGGGGTTCAGATGAGTTTGTTAGTTATCGATTTGAAAATTAGATTAAAGTTGATTTTATGTAGGCAATTAAGTAGTAAAGTCCTCTCTCGACGAATAAAACTAACACTCTACAAGGCTCTCATCATGCTCCTCCTAACGTATGGCGCAGTAGATTGGACGATGACAATATTCAATGAGGCGTCCCTTTGAGTGTTTGAGAGAAAGATTCTGTGGAAGGCTTTTGTTCCTTTACACGTTAGTGACAGCGAATATCGCAGGCCATGGAAAGATGAGCTGTATGAGCTTTACGACGATATAGACATAGCGCAGCGAATAAAGATCGAGCTACGTTGGCTCGGTCATGTCGTCCGAATGGATACAAAAGGTCCGGCTCTGAAAGTATTCGATGCGGTACCAGCTGGAGGTAGGAGAGGAATAGGAAGGCCTCTTCTGCGTTGGAAAGATCAGGTGGAAAAGGACTTGACTTCACTTGGTGTGTCCAACTGGCGCCGGTTAGCACTAGAAAGAAGCGACTGGGCCGCTTTGTTAAACTTGGAAAAAATCGCGTAAGCGGTTATCACGCCAATCAAGAAGAAGAAGAAGAAGGATATGATTTTAAAATTGTAGTAATAAATTTTTCAGAACTCTTCAGCTTATAACCCCACATGCACTACAGTAGGCAAAGCTAAGTTAGCTTTTGCTATCGGCGAAAGCGTTCAGAACGAGGCCAAGGTCCGTTATCGCTACGATCATCCATGCTCTGGAGTGATTGGTATGGAATTCTAGCTCGGTGGCATACCTGGGACCAATATTAATCTCAGACTCATGATGAATCCCATGACATTCTGAGTGGATGTGAGGGCCAGATCTTCAGCTTCAGAATTTCGACTAGATTTGTCGTGTTGTCTTATAAATAAATTCTGGCAATCAGCTTTTGTTTGACGATCCCAAAATTTTCGGGATGCCGCTATTATGATCTCGGACTCTCGGAATCCAAATATTCGTTACTTTGCAACAACTTTGGTCGAAAAAAATTACGTCAATATTGTTTATGAGGCTCTCTTACTATACAAGAAATAATAAATAAATGGGTTTTAAATATGACTAAAGTGAGAATTATTTGTTTGGTAACAAAACATAAGACGATTATTAAATTCATGAACTTAATGAGAGTTGAATTGATGGCAATTGATGAATAATGAAAGCCGCATCACTGGTTGAGTGTGATGCGATACTTGGAGATAATATTTACATTTTCACTGAAAGCCAGGCGACGATAAAATCCCTCACAAAGCAGTAGACGATCTGAACGCCGCACGTCTCTTAATAAAATCGCGGAGTCATTTCACCTAATGGTGGCATGGGTTGCTGGGCATTGCGACATTGAGGTGACTGCAGAGTCGATGAACTAGCGAGACTCGGCACCAAGTGGGCTGATGGGCACACAGATAATGACATAGGCAGGCTCTTGCAAACATGTAAGCTAAGTAGCTTTGAGGAATTCGTAAGAGCAGTGAATGAAAGCTGGCGTAATGAATTCACCTGCAGAATCGCTCGACAATTGTGGTCGACTCTCAATACTAAACGTACAGAATCTCTGCTAAGTCAAAATAAGCTTAGCTAAGTCTTATCACGCTGATCTCAGTTATAACGGGGCAATGCCTAATCGGCAGGCATGCCCAGATGATGACTGTGAAAATACCTGACTTCTGTGGAAGCTGTGAAGCTGCCTAGATGAGGAAGAGGGAGAGACGATCTCGTACATTCTGTCTCAATGTCTTGGTTTCATCAGGTTTACTATTTTAAGTAGACAATTTTTTTAATGATTAGAAGATTCCAATTCAGCAGAAATCAGGGATGTTCCTAAATTTATACGCATTTGATAATACCTTAGCGTTTACATATCTCTTTACACCTTATTTTAATATTATTTGCTATACCACGTACATATTTTTTAGTCTTTGGACGAGTTTGAACATCTAAAATTCATCTGATTTATACAATAGCACAAAAGTGTTGCAAACGCAGGGATTTCCCATGCTGCAATTTTGATATAAAAGGGATTGTTTTGTCTCCACTTCACATGCTTAGTAGGAAATTGCAGACCCCCAAATTTTTGGGGCTTAAAAAGATTGATATCTCTAGACTGTTATAGCCAAGAGAATCAAAACCAAAACACCTTTTTGGAATGGATGCATGTGGAGCAGCTATTTGGCGTAAGCTGGAGGAACTTAAGTTTTCTGTGACAAAACGTAGAGAATTTTGGAGCGGTGAAATCTTGTTTCCCTTTTTCATCACCGGATTGTGTCTGGCTGCATTACATTTTTTCTAGAGTGTCCCAAAATAGAGCTAGAGGTAGAAAGCAAAGAAAGATCTTGCGAGCTTTTGCTGGTGATGAGCTTAAAAGCCCGTGAATCGCATACAAACAACCCCTTGCATCTTGTTGAGTTGATATTTTATTGTAAAGGAATGCTAATAATGCATAACCGAGTGAACTCTTTTGTTTATAGCGAATTTCCAGAAATAGTACCTAATGTTGCTTTGCCAGGTGAGATTTCTACAGTCTCAGCTTTTCACCATTTTAGTTCATTTCACACGGATTTTAGTTCCTCTCGCTGACTATAACAAACTTTGCATAATTGGCATTCCGAACAACAGAACTTCGACCAGATGCCACAATACCTAATGCAATCTCTTCAGGCTAACTCATTTCTCTGCCCTCACTAGCGGGTGTCTACCAAAATATTTCAGGGACCAGAATGATTGAAACAATTCGAAATTTCTATCCACGTTTATTTCGTGATTTTCGCAAAATGATTACCGCGCCATGCAACAGTGTGGTACATATTTAGAATCCTACAAACATACAAACAATTTTTGCTACTAAATGTGGCCCTAAAATATTCAAATCTAATAACCTTTCAGTTTTGTAAATTAAAATCCGCTTCCCATCAAATGCCCTTCAATTTCATTTATTATTCGGACAATGCGCTTATTTCCGCCTGTTTTCGCTCGTAACCCACTTTGGCAGCCTGTGAATACTGGCGCATATTTTTGCCTAGTCAAGTGGACGTAAGCACTCAGTTGAGCAGTGCCGTGTCGAATTCCAATTATCTGTAAAATAAAAATGCAATTTTCCATGCAGCTGCACACATTCGCAACCTTTTCTATTTAAATTTATTTTTCGTTACATGGCACAACCACAACGCAACGCATCGACGTCATACAACACAATAACAAATACGTACAAATAATATTACATACGTTGGTTGAATAAATTGAATGGCCAATGGCAACCCCGAAACCGAACTGGTCAACAGGCGTGGAGGGCAGTCTGTCCGGAAATTACACTTGCACAGCGAATAATCTGTTCGGAAGCGATGAGATTCAATATCAAGTGATTGCCATGAAGCCACCCGCCGCCCCACAAATAATCGTACAATATGCATCTGCCGATAGCATACGTGTCAGCTGGGATCCGCCGGACGATGGTGGTGCCCCATTGCAGGGCTACACCATCTCATATCGCATCACAGGCGAAACATGGGCACAGACCGAACTAATGCCGGAGAATAACGCTTACACGCTAACTGGCTTGAAGTGTGGCAATCAGTATATCATCAAGATGTCGGCGCATAATATTGTTGGCGACGGGGTGTCCAGTGAGGAAATTAACGTCTGGACCAAGGGCAAAGGTAAGCGAACTCTGGGGGAGTGCGGGTGAGTAGAAAGGTGGATGAGAGGCTAAAAGTGTGTATGAGTGAATGATTGTTGCGGTGACATATATTACTAAATGATTGACTGCGTCTACCGAAGGCTTCTAGTACTTTAATGAATAAGGAAAAGAATGACGATTTTTATGAGAAATGGTTGGAAAAGTTTACTTTTTGATATGTCTTGGAAACATTTTATCATTTAATACCTAAACTACTAATACTCATTAAAATCAAGCAGTCGAAAGCAGACCAAAAATATAGCTGCCATTATTGCGAAATGGTTAACCTCTAAGTTGGGGATCGGTTTATTGGCTTTGCCGATGTGAACACAACGTCTATACTTCCCGCTTCATACTAATAAGGAGAGTTTAATAGTTTTTAAATTAGATATTTAGGAGTGAGGCATAAAGGGTCAAAAACTAAATTTTTGTATACTGGAAAAGTTTCAAATAAATGTAAATCTGCATATATCAATTGGTAGTTACACTTTTGAGGGGATGGTGTTGTTCAAATATGTTGGATCTATCATCTCTGCGGACCAAACATCCAAACAAGAAGTTAGTGCGAGGCTCCACGCGGAGCCAATTGGCTTCTTTCTTCTATAAACAACTAATTAAACCTTGCGATACTCATGATTCTGAAACTTAAAGGATGCGTAAAGTGGATGAAGAAAAGCTTAACAAATTTTAGCGAAAAATCCTAAATCGCATCCTTGGGCCAATGCGGATACATCATGTCAACTATAATAGTCTACGTTACAACGATGAATACCTCGCTGAAATAAACGACTTGAAAATCGCCGACTACATCAAGCTTCAACGTCTTCAGATGGCTGGACATTAGGCCGGGTCGATTTGTGGGGAGGCAAAAAAATCGCCCATTGCTCTGAAGATGGACCCCAATGAAATTTCAGCAGAGATCTAAAACAGTAAGCAATTGATGATGACGCCAAGACCTTCTGCGGTGTCAATCCGAGTTTTCTTTGAGTGAACCCTTTTTATGAGGCACACATACAATAATGAAGCCAAGACCTTTGCACTGAAAAATCTGGAGGATGTCTGCAAAGGATCGACACTATTGGTTGAAAGTAAACTTACCCTTTGTTGAATAAATAAATTGCAAATTTCCCGCACCACCAGTTACCATACACCCCTACACCATCACCCCATAACTACCATATTTCCCTCTTAGAAATACATTTTCTTTATTCAACGCTACAACAGATTTCCTCCACACAATTTTCTTTTCTTTGATAAGAAAAATGCAAAATTTGCGCACTATTTGCGTAAATTACCTTTCCCCAAAATTCTGGAGGCTTGTGCATAGGCCCATTTGTGAAAGCAATGCGTTTTTGCCCATGTACCATGAAAATTAATGACTTCTTTCAGCAACTCTTCCATAATAGCCGACGTTTCTCTTTTCGCTTTTTATAACTCTTCTGCCAGTTGAAGCACTAATAATTATTTTAAACTTATTTCTTCTTTCATCTTTCACTTCTGAAGCAGTTACCTTTGCATTTTTCTTCTTAAGCTCTATATTTCTTGATATTGCGCTTTTCTCTTTCTGTTATTGGGCTTGAAGTTATAATTCCGTTATTTCCGTAGCTTCGAACTGTTGTTGTTCTTCCTATTTGCCGATATTTTTGCTTTCTTTACACAATTTTGTTATGATCTTCCTCTCGTCAAAGACAAATTTCTTTTATTTTCGCTTCCATGGTCCACACAGAATCCTATTGATATTGACCAATAAACTAATGGCTTATTAAATAAAAATAATAATTTCTAATTTGTAACAAAAATCGTCCTAACAAAAAATATGGTCCCATTATTCCACTGCACGACAAGGCATACCAAACCGACACTTTGTTACTGTGAAATGATTTTTTAGTAGTAGGTTCATTCCTATAATCGGTTCCTATAGATGAACGGCAATTTTGCTTACCTACACTTCCAAATGCAAATAGGCTTCATCACTCCAAAATATAATGATTGTGGCAGGAAATTACTCCAACATTGTCTCGCAGAAATGTTTAAGTAAATTTTGAGGCGCTGAAGTCTTTGATCCTTGCTTAATATAATATTTAATGCATAACAGTTTTTGGAAGTCCCAGAGCAGCCCCTCTCGTGCGCATGGATTTATTTAAACTTCAGCAGTTGCAATACTGTGCTTAATTTCTTGGTCCACTTGAATAGAGGCACTAATCGATAAGAAAAAATAATAACAAATTAGGGAATTTAAAAAAAAAAATAATTGGCGCGTACACTTCTGTTAGGTGCTTGGCCGAGCTCCTCCTCCTATTTGTGGTGTGCGTCTTGATGTTGTTCCACAAAAAAAAAAAAAAAAAATAATTGGCGCGTACACTTCTGTTAGGTGCTTGGCCGAGCTCCTCCCCCTCCTATTTGTGGTGTGCGTCTTGATGTTGTTCCACAAAAGCTGAATAGTTTGTGTTACCTTATTTGCTACTTTCTTTCTAAATTTGTTTATAAATTACTTCGTAAATACGTTGATGAATGGATTTGTTAAAATTCTCCAGATAACCTTATGAACTTTCAGACCGGACCGTTTTAATGGTTCGAATTAAAGCATTTTTGTCTTCAAATTGTTGCCCATTTTCATAAACCTTACGAGCACGCCATACCCATAGATTTTCCAAAATATTCAGATCGGCCCATCCAGATTGAACTTCTTTTCGTTATAAAATACTCCTTTTTTCTATTCACCGGGGTCGATATTTGTAACAGCACTCCCAACCATGTGGTTCCATGCAAAATCGAGGTGGCGTTCTTTGCGAAATTTATTCAAAGGTGATTTTAGTATGTAATTTTTTATACCTAATGTGGCGCTTTTAGAGTAGCCCTTCGAACGATAGATTTCATGGCTGCAAGATTTGCCGTTGCTTAAATTTTGCTGTTAGAAGGGCGGAATTTGATGCATCCATAAAGTTTTTCCGGTTTCCTTTGTTATCAAAGACATCCCAGTTCTACCTTTGTAGAAGGAGGCACTTCGTTTGGACTACGGCCAATCTGGCGCTTAGAAAGTCCCTCTGAGGTTTATTAGAATTACGAAGTTTTCGAACCACAAAATGCATGCTTAAAAAACAATCCCTTTTCATAGTTTTAATACGCAAATAATGTAGGCTAACTCAGTGCCTTTATACAAGTGAACCAATAAATCAAGCGTAAGTATTGCAGGTGCTGAAGTTTTACTGCTGCGAAATACCGTTAGATGGAATCCTATTTTCATGCATGGCTATTATCGTGCAAAGTACAGTATTTACTTGAATTACTTCAAACCCTTGTGTTGCTAGATCAAATGCGGTTGGTTCAATAACCATTTCTTTCCTTAAAAATTATTGCCTCTAATAAAAACCGGAGCTTGCAGACTACCATGTTTTGCGTAACAGATTCTGGGTAACGAATATAGCAGGCGATGGAATGATGAGCTGTGTGAGCTTTACGACGACATAGACATAGCGCTACGAATAAAGATCCAGCGGCTACGTTGGCTGGGTCATGTCGTCCGAATGGATACAAACGCTCCGGCTCTGAAAGTATGCGATACGGTACCAGTTGGTGGTAGCAGAGCAAGAGGAAGGCCTCCTCTGCGTTAGAAAGATCAGGTGGAGAAGGACTTGGCTTCACCTGGTGTGTACAATTGGCGCCGGTGAGCATGAGAAATAAACAACTGGCGCGCTTTGTTAAACCTGGCCAAAATCGCGTAAGAGCGGTTATCGCGCCAATTAAGAAGAAGAGAATAAGAGAATAAAAACCGGATAGGCAGATTTATGTACATAGTAGATGTTTTCATTTCATTTATTTCAGATTTACTCCACTTATATGTATGACATATATTTTTATTTAATTTATATATAAAATACATAAGTAAGTATGTAAATATGTTAAATACTAAAATCAGGCATTCATATTTACATTTTACTTATATAAAAAAATTAATTAAAAAGTATTTTTTTGTTTTTTTTTCGTAAATAACATTAATTATTTACTTACATATATTTTATTAAAATAATAGGCTGGCAACATAATTCAGGAATATTGCGGTTGTAGACCCATGCCAACGCATCAGCAACAATTTAGGCTAATGGGATTATAAACAGCACTCATAATTTTGTACTCATTTGGTGGGTAATAAAGAGCGATAGTGGTCGAATTGTTGATTACCATTATTTGCATTGAATTTGGGTGTACGAATGCGGTGTTTGCGATGTTGGGGTGTTGCGATATTTATACACTCAATCATATCCATCACTGCATGCAAGAACCCGACAAGGAAATCAGTTGTGGTGGATCAATCTAACACTGCATTATTTTCAAGTGAACCCTAAGTCATAAAAACGGCAAGTCCTGCAAGTATCTTGTGTATGCTAAATAATAAACCTCAAACACTTGACTCTCTGAAAGCTAATATTCGGGAGTAGATCAACGCTGTAACCTTTCTGAGGCGGTTACTCTAAAATGTTGTGGAAAATGCAGAAAAAAGGATCCAAATGTGCGCCATATTCTCGATATTGTTTTCGGTTGTTGACGCAATATAATATCAAATGAAATTTTAACCGGTGGCAATCGAATTCAATAAATTTTTTACTAAATTATGATTGAAAGCTGTCATATTTCTTACCAATTTACATTACATTAAGGGTGGCTTAAACTAAAATTAATTGAACTGCCTATTTAAAAATCACGAAAAAAGAAAATATATATGGTTGGCCAAAAGTAGTAGGCACCCTACTAAAATACATGTAGTTTCATATGTAATTTCGTGATCTGATGGGTTACAGAGGTATACCATTCAGATAGCGTTGTACTCACTGTTGAGCATAGGCTAGTCAGCATTATGATTTAAGGTTGTATGGCTGCTGATGGTGTCGGCGAAATATTCAATTGCGAGGGTCGCATAGGTAGTCAAATGTACTTTGAATTAAAAACTGTACTTTTGCCTCGTTTAACGTCGACAATAATTTAGATGGAGTTCAATTCTAACAAGACAAGCCCCTTGTCATAAATCAGCAACTCCGACGCGTCGGTTTAGAGACAATAACATTGTTTTTTGGATTGGCTAGCATTGTCTCCAGATCTCAATCCCATAGATAACATGTGGGCTACTTTAAAACTCAGGATAAAGGCATACAGCAAAACATCACAATTAGTCCTGAAAATTTGCTTTAATTCGCGAGTGGAGCGCCATAAGTACAGCCGATGTGCAAAACTTGTCCGCAGCACGCCACAGAGAATAGTTGCTGTTAACAAAGTAAAGGGTGGACCTAATAAATGTAAATCTTCTTACCACTAATTTCTTTTATTTGTACTGATTTATTAATAAGAGATCATTATTTCACTTTTTAAACCTAAAATTCAGTAACTAATGGGGTGCCTAATACTTTTGGCCGAGGCTTTATATACACCTATATCCTGTATCCTGTGCATCCTTTCACAATACGTTTTTCATTGATTTTTGTGGTTTAGGTCCCGAACTATGTTAGAAAAAAATAGCATCAATACCGGATGAGTTTTTTTAAGTTTTTTGTCTAGTGTAATCGATTTTCCATGCCATTCTGAGAAATGCATAAGCCTCTATCTATCGCGATACCGTTAAGATGTTATAAGCGATCGTTTTGTGAGCAAACGTTGAATTATTTCGTTTAAAATTTTAAATTCTTTTATTTTCGCAGGTTTAATTTATTCTATTTTTATTCAAAATTAACAATTATATGTGTCTGAAAAATTACATTTTCGAAAAATCCGCCAAGCAGTCAATTTATGAAAGTCTAATTGTTGAGAACGTGGAAATATCGATATTGGAGGTTGAAGGCTGTTTAGCAACACTTTGCGCTACAGCAGCAATATTCTCAACAGAACGTCTAGTTTTCGGTCTGCGAGTCGTTTTTCTATCCTCAACCGAACCAGTTTCTTGAAATTTTTTTACCAACTGTAAGGAAAACAGTAGTTGTAGGCAGGTGCTTGTACGTAAACAGGCCCTTAGAAGAGTGTGCATGTGCTTATGTTGTACTTACGTAATTAGCCCTTAAGACTTATTCACTAAACTTTCGTTGTAATTAGACCTTAAGACTCGTTGATGGTAGCGTTTGGTACGAGTAGATGCCGTTTTGTATAAATAAAGATTCATTCGGTTTATCGCGAGAGACGAACACGGTGCTATCGGTCGTTTTGAACAAGCCGTATTATCTATCCTATTACATACATATATAATATTACACAACCTTTGAATTATCGACTCATTCGGACGATTATTTCCAACCAGACAGATTATGAATTTTCCGATATATTCTTTTTAAATACCAATTTTCATAACAAGTTTCAAAAAATTTAAGGAATTGTGCTATCGGGTAAAATTGTACATCTGCCTACTTGACAAATGTCAAAGATGACATAAAAAATTTGCTTGATTGTGGGTAAAATCCCACTGTGCAAGTATATCCGAGCATGTGAACTAAGCCGTCTCTATCCAAGTCAGGATAAAAAACCAACAAGAAACCAAAAGTTGGAACAAAGAATTGCACTTAACGAATGGCAGCGAAGATTGAATCTTGTTCCAAATGGCCTCTGGATATACGAACTCAACAATAATATTGCTACATGGTTACGACGAAGACACAGAGAAGTGGATTACTTATTCACCCAGATACGTACTCTTCTACTATTTAAGGTTTGCAAAAGAGCGCGAGGAGTTAGCCACGATATTTGGGAGACAGCCAAGTTAGGCAAATTTAACTGACAGTAGTGCAATTCAAAATATTGTTGGGTTGCTACATTCAAATTTGCCAAGCAAGTGTTGCGTACGCTATGCAAGTAGAACGAAGAAAGGCGAACAATAAAGTTGTTTCTGCAGCGGAAGCTAGAGCTAAATAAGGTCAACGCCCTGGACGGCGTCTAATCACACTGAACTTTCTTTAGAAAATGTTTCTTTTGTTTTACAAAAGAAAAAAAGACTGAACGTTACTTTTGAAAGACCCTTGTGTTGTGCGGCAACTACTTTGTCACTCACGCAACTAAACTTATTAATCTTTAATATTTCTCCCGTTTCATTACAGCCTCACAGGCACCGAATGGCAACGAGCTGATCGCCACCAATACATCCTGCGTAAATTTGAAATTGTCAATATGGAACAATGGAGGCTGCCCCATTCATCATTTCTCCATTGAACATCGTCCGTTGGGTAAGTAAATTTGTGACATGAGCGAGTGGGCGGTACAGGGCGACATGCAAATATTTGTGCGCGAATTTGTACTTGGATATGTATGCAAAATATTTGTTCGCGTGAATATAATATTTGTGAAATAAAGTGTTGTTGTGAGAGTATCTCTTCCTATGCGCATGCATTGCACTGCACACTTACACTATTTGCTGTAATTCATGTTGTTGCATTGATTCGACAACCGCCGCACGATTGCGGTTCGCACGTAAACTGCTTTGTATGCAGAATCTTGTAATTGAATATTTTTGTCACCAGCTTTTGACGTTCACGGTGCGCTGCCAATAACAACAAAAACTAAATATGTACTACAAAAGCCGATACTACAAACAAATGCCTAGAGGGTCGGAGCATCGGTTGGTCAACGGGCCGTTCTGCGGTCAAGTAGTTGCCAGCCATTTCGGGCGTCACTGCTGCGGTTGCGGTTTTAGAGTTTATTGAACGGCCATTTTCTATTTAAAATCGCATATCCTGCTATGCAAAATTCAATGTGCGTGCATGTGTGTGTGTACGTTTAAATGCGATGCGACAAGTTTTAATTGCTATATACTTGTGCTTATTATACCTGTAAAAGTGTGTGTGTGTATGTACTAGGGATGCAATTTCTGGGAACTCGGGATTTTGGGGTTTCATTGGGGTCCCGAAAACCCCTCTAAACCAAAAAATTGTAAGCATCGAATTGAAAGAATTAAAAACTGGCTTATTAAAAAATTCGACTACAAAAAAAGCTTTTTAATTTCCAAGAAACTAGGTGTAATTTACTTATTGAGACTTGAAATAGACGAATTTTCATAGTAAGTACGAGCTCACTTAGAGCCCAAAATAAGAAAACGTAAAAAATGTCTTTTAAGTACGACTTTAGTTTCGAAAATTATTCAAAACAAGCGTCGAACGATTTTGTCAAATGCTTTCTCTTTTCTAATGAATCTTAATAGCACGCAAACACATATGAGCTGCAGCGCCACCTCTCACTACAATGAAGAAAGTACTTGTAACTTTGATTCTAAAATTACAGTCTAAGCATTCTTTTGCAGAAGCCTTATATAAATGCACCCATGATTGACGCAATGTTAACGCCAAGCGAAACGGAAAGTTTTACGGAAAAACTGAAAAATTGAAATAAAATGAAAAAAAAGTTTATTAAGTCAACCTACGTAAACTTCTTTAAATCGAAAAATTTATAATTTATCCGACGCGCTGATAAAAGTAAAGGGTGGTTAAATTTCAAAGGCCGATATTGAATGTGAACCATACCTAAATGTTAAGTTTTTCTACATTCCATTTGACGATTTTCAATTTCAGACTAACTCAATTTGAATCATGGAAAGATACACAATCGAGCAACGCGTTAAAATTATTCGGGCTTATTATGACACCGGCCGTTCAAATCAAAATGCATATTGCGCATTTCGTGATTTTTTCGGGCAATTTAATCAACTAAAGCCTCTTGACCATTTCAAGCGTCGTCAATGCTCAGAATGGTGGCAGGAAATGGCAAAGGTGAATGTCCAATTTTCGAAGAAAATCATCTTCAGTGATGAGGCACATTTTCACCTCAGTGGATTCGTCAATAAGCAGAATTGCCGCATTTGGGCGAGTGATAATCCAAGAGTGATTGCCGAAAAATCAATGCACCCATAAAGAGAGACTGTTTGGTGCGGTTTATGGGCCGCCGGCATCATTGGGCCTTATTTTTTTGCACAATGAGGCCAGTCAGGCAGTTACTGTGAATAGTGTTCGCTATCGTGAGATGATAACGAACTTTTCATGGCTCGAATTGGAAGATATGGATGTGGATGTCAACAGGAAGGTGCCACTTGTCACACAGCTAACGAAATAATGGCTCTTTTGCGCGAAAAAATTGATGGCCGAATAATCTCACTTCCCGGCGATGTCAATTGGCCACCAAGATCATGTGATTTGACACTGTTGGACTTCTTTCTTTGGGGTTATTTGAAAGAAAAGGTACGTCGATAAGCCAGCAACACTTCAAGAGCTAAAGGATGATATAATTCGGGACATTAACGGCATAGAACCTCAATTATGCCTCAGCGTCATCGAAAATTTGGACCATCGGATGGAGGTGTGCCGCCGAGGCGGCCGCCATTTGGCCGATATTTTGTTCCATACGTAATTGAGCCATACCAATGTTATCATAATAAAGAGAAATTACAATAATTAAAAAAAATGTATTCTATTCAAAATCAACACCGGTTTTTGAAACTTAACCACCCTTTAGTAGAAATATTTTGCAAAGGCGGAGATAGTAGTCATTATCTTCCAATGACTACACTTTTTTATTTCCGTCAAACAGCGTTGAGGCAAAAAGATATATTTCTGACACTATTTTTATTCAAATAGATTTGAAAAATATATTTTTTTATTATAATTAATACTACAAATATTTTAATAGGTGGCGCCAAATAATCACCCTATTGGAAGATTTACAGTTTTTGGCGTCCTACAAATGACATCGTACGTCAATCATATATGATAGTTGTGAACTAGACAACTGCAGTATATAAACACACAAGAATTTCAGCACTTAAAATTATTATTTTGTGAAAAAGTTATTTAAAATCGAAATTGGACGATTAATTTTGCGCCACCTGTGCATATTTTAGTTAAGTTTCTTGTTATTATGTGACAATAAATACTCTAAATACTTCATAGGATTCAGAAACATTTTCACTAAGCTGATTTATATTTATATACTTGTATATGCAATTTCGTAAAAAAAAAGAAAGAAAAACAAGATAAATATTCATCATCTTTTAGCATTACCGCTGTTTCTGAGCTGTTTATCTGTTTCAAGTAGCGTCCACGATGCAGCTTCGTAGCATAAGACTGGTCTAGTGATAGTTTTGAACGTTTCGTTAGTGACGCGTAAGACCTGCTGCTAGAATTCTCTCTCTCATCGATGGTGAAGCTTGCTGAGTAGGCAATACTCGGTTTAAAGCGTAAGTAGGTAAAATATTCCACGAATATATTCAAAAAAATGTGGGTAAATTTTTAATTTGATGATGATTTGAGTTTGATATTGGCTTCGGTGGTTTTAAGGCCAATTCGGTTATGGAAAATTTCATGAAAAGGATATTGCCTTGTAAGCGTGGTCATGTGGTGGTCATTGGCCTGATGATATTTTTCACTATTAACGGCACCCTTCCTCTTTATAATGAAATAAACATCCGATCATTTATGATATTAAAAAAAAATTTTTCTTTGAATATCAAAATAATACCTCGTATTGGAAACCCCATATTATATCACCAGTTCTGTTTCCATTACTTACTTCACCGATTGCATAGAATAGTAAAAGGTTGAAGATTATAGATGAAAGCATACCCTCCTATCTTATTCTTACATTCTGAAATAAGTCACATTGAAATATTGCTTCAGATTCGCTGATATTGGAGTTTGAATTGTAGTCCGCGAAAACCTCTTATGTTTTGTCCCGTGCGAATGACTTCGTTTTATGTCATTTTTATGAAAACGAAAAACTGTACCAATGCAACTTTTTCTTCTTTTAGAGGACTTATTCAAGGCCTATTATCGAAATTTAAAAAAAAAATTTCAGATGCCTTTTTCGAGTGAGATTATCGTACACCATCGTCATTGGAAATGCCCAATAAATGGATCTAATTCGTGATAGGTTCATCTATAGATTTTTGCTCATATTGAAAAAGGTTGAATTTCAGGATCCTGGGACTACTTCTAAAATATCCCGAAATACCGGGATCAACTTCTTCCGCTAATATTGCCATGCCTAGTATGCAGGTATGTATTTGCATTTAAGCTGGTATTAGTGTCTGTGAGCCAAAGCGTGTTTTTAAATGAGATTTGTTGAATCGCATAATTTGCTTCATTTTCAGCTTCACAGATATAAATTAATCTCTTAAAGCGTATAAACATTCCACCCAAATTATATTAGCAAGCCTGTTGTTTTTAGTATCACTTTGAAATTTAATAAAGTAAATAAAAAAAACACACAATTTATTCTGCATAAATAAGTGGCTTCATTACAAGGATACATTTAAACAGTGACATAGAGAAAATACATATATAATTTTAAATAAAAACAAAATATATAGAAGCCTACAGCGTGCGATAGGTGATTCTATGTCAATATTTTGAGCAGTATTGACTTTTTCTGTTTTATTTATTTATTTATTTTTTTGATGGAGCATTTTTCTTTTATAAAAGTATAGCTCATTATCTAAAAGTATTATATAAATTAAATTTCCAAATGTTATAAAAAAATTGTATAAATACCCTAAACTTTCCACACCTTATTTAGGCTTTTTAATTCTAATTTCCAGATTTTTTTGCACCTGGATCTGAATTGTTACTTGCATTTATCTGCTGCCCAAAACAAAAAAATATTGCATTGTGATCATAGAATAATAATTACAAAGTGGCGCAAAATTAGTCACTCTAACGGAAGATTTATAATTTTTACAAATGGCGTCTTCCGTCAATCATATTTGACACTTGCGAAATATACAGGTGCAGTAAACAAACAGACCAGCAAAGGCACACGCAAAATGAAAATAAATATTTCCGTCACCCGGCATATCTTTTTTTCTAGTTGTGAAAAAGTTATTCAAAAGCAAAATTGGATGATTGATTTTGTGCCACCTTGTAGTTGAAACCTCATATCGAATGCATCTTAGTTTTTTAAGGCGGGAGTTTAAATTAAATATTTGAAAACAAAGCCTTTCCAAATCCTTCTATCAAATTTAGAATGAGTGACATTTCTTCGGAATTTGGGACAAACTAATTTTTTAACAGATTGGATAATAAGTTATATTATTTAGATTAAAGATTTTTGATTAAAGATTTTCGAAATATTAAGAAGCTTATATTATATATTAACCCATTTTCGGCAGCTGGTCGATTTTTCGACCACCAACTTCGGACTCCAATATCTCAGAAACTAAATGTAAATTTATTGATCTGTTTTCACAAGTTTTAAATTTGGAATTTAGTTAATTTCTAGACCGTAATTTTTTAAGAAAAAAAGGTTCAGGGCAGATTTTTGTAAAAGAATGAAATTATCACTATTTTTACGTGTTTTTTGTGCAGATGAAAAAATAATGAAAAACAAAAAAACAAATAATTGTTACTAATTTATTGTGAAGAGAAAAGATGAAATTAAGAGAATCAAAAAAGTAACATATCGATATTGCAATAATTTTTAATGTTTCATGGACGTAAACTTTAGTGGTCGAGAAATCGACCGCTGGCCAGGAACTGTCATGTAGGATAGAACAAAATCTAGCAATATTGTTTTCTTATTGAAAGAGATGGAAGTGATTATCTTTGTGGTAAAGGAAAGGTACTACCCCTGCAGGGAAAATCACTACCAGTGAACCAAAATTCTAGTTCAGCACTAGTATCTTACCTCCAAAATCGAACCTGTCCTATATTGGATGGTACGGGACTATTAGAAAATACCTACAAATCGAACTAGTTCTCATTCGTCTAATATCGAACTAGGGCGGAACTATTCTAAAAGGGTTTATTGGAATATTGTACCTATCGGGGTACCATACTTTGCCACACATTGACTACTACTGGTCTGTTGGACCGGACATGGGGGTTCCAATTGTGAAGCAGGCTATGAGTCGTAAACGGTTTAAAAAATTAAGCAGTTTTTCCATCTCGCTGACAACACGAATTTAAACGCAGCAGACCGTTTTGCGAAGGTTCGTCCTATTACTGACGCTCTCAACAAAAAGTTTATGCAGGGAGTCTTTAGCCATAATCTCTCTATAGACGAACAGATGATTCCATACTTTGGACGCCACTCCTGCAAAATGTTTATCAAGGGAAAGCCAATCCGATTTGGGTTTAAAACATGGTGCTTATGCTCTGAAAGTGGCTACCTATTTTCTAATTCATTGTACGGGGGAGCAGCAACCCCTCACGATAAAACTATTGGTCTAGGCGCAGAGTCTTAGACTTGCTTGCCAACGTATCTGACCCTGAGTGCCACATCATTTTCTTTGATAATTTTTTCTCTTCATACCATCTAATGTGCCTTCTGAACGCACGTCGATCTTTTGCAACTGGTACTATACGCGAAAATAGAATGGGCGATTCTCCTTTGAGAAATTTAAAAAAGAAATACGAGGAACATTTGACCAACTACTTGATCATCAGCAAGAAATATTGACTGTTCGGTGGAATGATAATGCTGTAGTCAATGTAATAAGTAATAACTCCGCAGTTAATCCAATTATTAGCACTAAAAGATATTGTCGGAAGAAAAAACAAACTATCACTATCCCGCAGCCAAAAGTTATTCAAGAGTATAATCATGGCATGGGTGGTGTGGATATCCATGATAATGCGGTGGCAATTATAGAATATGTATGAGAGGAGAAAAATGGTGCTGGCCAATATGGACAAATGCTCTTGGTAACGCAATGGTCAATGCATGGAAACTTCATTGTATGATGGCAAAAATAAAAAGATAAAACCACTGTCACAAATGGATTTTCGTTTCAAAGTAACAACAGAATTATTGAATTACGACAAGGACGAGGACGAGTATGAAAACGAACATGGAGATGAAGGTCCATCGAACCATCCTCGGATCAATGAAAGGGTACACGCCGTCATGAGAAGCATTGAAAACAAATTTCGGCGGTGTAAATTTTGCAAGAAACATACTATTTTTACTTGCAAAAAATGCAATATTCATTTACATACTAAATGTTTTGATGATTATCATAAAAATTTGTAAGCTGACTTTTCTATCAATAAAACAACAACAAAATATTTGTATTTGAAATAAAATGAAATAAATTGACTTCGTGTGCTAAATTTTTTTCATAAATGTTGTATTTTTTTTTAATATATTTGACGGTTTTTGGCCAGCGGTCGATTTTTCGACCAGTCCATATCTAAAACACCGATGGTCAGAATTTTTTTTTTTTTTTAATTTTTCTTGATTATGGTCCTATAAGCACTGACTAAAAAGGAAATGGAAAAATTATGACGAATTCTTGTAGCGGCCGAAGATGGGTTAAACAAATTTCGACCTACTTTTAAAAAAAATTGTTTTTTTTCTTTTGTAAAGATTTTGTGTATAAAAATTAAAAGCAAAACTTCTGAAAGAAAAAAAATAATTTTTATAAGAAATAAATTTAACAAAAAAAAAAAAAATTACTAGTAGTAATACTCTTGAGTGCGTTGTTAATATAAAACAGATTGTATATCTTGCTATGCAGAAAGTAAAAAGAAATGGCGTTAATTTTTTGTACACCGTGGATTTCTGTTACACATGAAGTGTTTTAGTTTTTCTAGTTTTTAAAAAAATATTGCAGAATATGTTAGGTTAGGTATATCTGAATAGGCTGATCTGAATAGATCTCACATAGACCTCAAGGATCCGTAGTATTACAAATGTTATTGGAGTCGTATTAAACATTGTTCGTGATACTTGTCATGGCGAGTTTTAATACGCATTTTAAACTTTTGTCAGTAATATCCTTCTGAGATGAAAAGTATGCCGATTCTAGGCAGTTCTAACGAGTTCTTAACGAGAGCAGGTCAGTTGCAAAGGGGGTGTTCTAACGTACTCCTTCCTTATCTAAAATAAAGTTGGTTGTTTTCGTCGAGGTCGAGGCTTTTTAAATAGACTGTGCTTCCATAGTTAATTCCTCGTCAAGTTCCGTCTTCAAAACTGAGAACGAGGGATATATGTGTGTTCGGCGTACTCATCCTAGGCAAACACGTGCCTTCATTCGTAAGATCGCCAGCTCTCTCATTTCCCTCTATTCCCTTGTGCCTTTTGTTGGCTCTTTTTTTGAGAGGGGGGGATGCATTAAACGCGTGTGGTCGAAGACATGGTGGTGGTATGGGACTTTGACCCATTAAGCCTCCCATGTTCGACGATATCTGCTGCCGCAACTCCAAAATTAAGTAGTGCGTCGGAAGGCCGTTGTGAGCATGTGTATACTCAATCGTTCGTTATCGTCAGTTCTGTTCGATATTGCGTATTGTCTTGCGAATCGCTTTCTTCTATGCTATCAACATTTGACACGCCGAAGCTCTTTCATTATAATCGTTGCGACATCCCCTGTCATATCTCACTTTTATTTACTTTCGCACAATATGTTGGGCAGGATTGTTCTTCTTCGGATATTCATTAAAAGCAGCACGAAGCGTCTGTCGTTCGAAACATAACATGCGACGCACTTTCTCGTTCTTCTGAGCTGTGAGAGCAATAAGGATCTTCTTCGATTTCAAACCTGTTCAGGTATTCTTTGAAGTATCCATGACCAGTAAGAAGCTTTGTTGTATCGTTGTATCGTAATCAATTTCACCTTGTTTTCTATTTATTCACGCCACAACCTCAGGAATAAGTTTTAAAGTCCAGCGACCACTTTTATGTTCCTCCCATTGCCGTTGTCATGCAGCGCTTGTGCTCTTTCTTCCTGTTTTGATGCACTTGCCGGCCTATGCGCGCTATACAATCGGGCGATTTCATCCGTCACAAGATCAATAAGTACCTTTCTCGTAATTACACATATCGCATCAATCAAGTTCGGTATGCACTAGCCACCCTCTTTCCTTGTGCCCGGCGCCTAGTAAATTATGACCTGTCTATTCTCGCAAAGGTCGTCCATTTTGGATCTACAATGTTGCACGCATTCCGTGTTCGTCATTGCAGCCATTATTGCTTTAATATCAGTTTGACTATCGATGAAGATGTTTGTGCGAGTGTGGAGGGGAGTAAATTCCAACGCTAATTCAGCTGTTTTGGCTACAGCAAAGATCTCAGCTTGAAATATTTTACAGTGATTAGGAATAGTGTCCATAATGTTTTCTTTTCTTGTTAATGAGGTGAAGTTAATTCAAAATTTTATCAAGCATCCATTTTCAACTTTTAACTGTCATGGTTTGGTTAGAATCTTATTATTTTTTGTTTACTGTATATTAATTATTTTCATTTTATTATTATTACTTTATTTATTATTTTTTACTTATTATTAATATTTTTTTTAAATAGAAAAAAATCTGAGCATTCAACTAGCATTGACATGTAAAAAGTGGGCGATTTAGAAAAAAAAAATTGTCTTGTAAATAATCTTCAAAATCGGATATCTCGTAAATGGTTAGGCTGATCGAAACATAGATTACCTAAATGATATTGTCCTTAAGTTTTTGGGACGACTTTCTCGGCATATTGAATTTTATTAAAATTTCAATAGAATGAAAAAGTTTTTGCTTGGCGTTTTCCTATAAATCTCTGTGTTGCTATATGTGCTACTTAACGTTTCAAATGAATTGCCTCATTTAATAGAAAGAGTTTGTTTTTGTTAATTAATTTTGCAGTTTGTAATGAAAATAATCAAAATTAATTTACCATGTAATGTAGGTACATATTTATTACACAAACAAGCAAATATTTGCGAATGCTGCGAAAATACACATTTCTGATTGCAACTTTGCGTAATAAATATTTGCTTCAAAGAGAATATTTTTAGTCTTATTTTATGCTATGATTTCATAGTCATATTTAAACAAATTTATATTTTATGACTTTTTTGCGTTGCAAGGGGAAAGCATGCGAATATTTTAAAGTGCAACATTAGCAAAATTGGCCACAATGATTGTAATAGCAATAACATTTCACATGCCGCTTGGTGAGCCGAGAGCCAATGCAACTCCCTTGAAAGTCAATCAATTTCGAATATTAAACGCATCGCAATGCAAATACACACACACACGCGCGCACATAAATTAGTTGTATATGCATTTGTAAAGCTGAAGTATGTATTTCATGCACGCGCGTGAGCAACTGTGAGCCCATTGCATAAAATATCAATACAACAAATTGCTCTGCCATGGCCCTCAGCCATTTTGCGGCAATGCTAAACCGCCTGTCGTCTGTCGACCGCACTTCCATCGAATTTGTACACACACACCAACGCAAACAAATAGGTATTTACATTCCCACTGTACTTGTGCTGCACTGCACTGCACCGCTTCACTTTGTCATATTATCTAAATATGTATATATATATGTATGTGTGTGTTTATGTGCTCACGTGCATATGTATGGCATGTTAGGCACACTAGTGCTTTGTGTGCGCCGCAAGCAATCAACATTTCCATTTAACATTTTTACACAGGGGACATCCGTTGGACGGTCGTCACATCCGACATCTCGAATGCCGAAGAAAATCGTGAAAATTTAATATTTTGCGATTTCCTGCCAGCCAAGTGGTATCAGCTGCGCGTTTCGGCCACAAACGATGCTGGCAAAACCACCGAGCACTATCACTTTGCCACCACCAATCTGGATGGAGTGACAATACCACCGCCTCAGGTTTTCCCATCGGAAAATGATTTGATGAACAATCTGATAAATGCAACGAATCCTACCAACGGTGATTGGTTTTCAACATTAATCGTCATCGTAATCATCACCGTTGCCATCATTACCATGTAAGTACCATAAAGAATACAAAAACAAAAAAAAAAGACCTACATACATAAAATGTCAGAGAAGAGTGCCGCGTGGGCATGGGCAGGAATGCGGCCAAAGGAGCGCTGGATTATGCGAATATTGCAGCCGCTGGTGATACACCGTTGAATTAATGAAGCAAATCGCAGTTTAGCGTGAACTTTCATTCAGCCTTTGGCAATGGTTCGTTTGGCTCTTATTTTTCATTTGCCTTTGGTTCTGTGTCTATTTTAGTATTTCGTACTCGTGGCGAAAATGTGTGGTAGATAAATGGCAAAATAATGTGGGAAAAAGAGAAAAAACTGAAATAAAAATTATGTATTGCAAAAAGCTCTTAGAGACATTACTAATTAACAGAAGCCTTAATTAGGAAATTAATTTCAGGGATTTTTTGTGGAATTATTGATATTTGCGTAACAGGGTATAGGGGTTTTCATTAAGAGCATTCGAATTTTGAAACCAAAAAATAAACTAAACTGCTTAAATTATATGGCCACAGCTGTTTATTTTAAGTAATTGCATGTTTCTTTGGTACCACACCCTGTGACTAAAGGGCAGTGCAGCAAAAATTTGACCGATTTTTACTGTTCTCTTATAATATTATATAATAGTGCACATTCCAAATTGCAGAAATGTTGAAGTGCTATCATTTTGTAGCAGGGTGTATGTGTGGACTCTAATTTGGTGTGAATGAAAGCCGTAGATCCACTGTCGGTAGCATTTTCCATTGGACAACATTTAGATGGCATCTTAGCAATGTTCAGAAATTTCACGTAGTCCCAATAGTCGAGTTGTTGCTGCTGGAGTGACAGTCCTTGACCAGGTTTAAATCCGGGTCGTTTCGGTAACGTAGAACCGACTGTCGTGGATACGCCCAATAGTCGAGTCTTCAATGTCGTCTCCATGCTAATGGATGAAGCTCTCGAAGCCCTCATCAACTAAATTAAATTTTCTCGTTTACTATGGAAGTGGCACAAGTTTGTGTCTCGAAAAGTCTTTTTCATGATCGCCATATGAACGCCATATCGATCATCAATGAGTGCAAGTGAACGAAAATACTTGTACCGGAAAAACATCCATACCACACCGAGTTTTTTTTTTTTTTGAGTATATAGACAGCTGATTTATATCCCATGGGTTTTTCTTACTCTAAATCCGGCTTGTTGCTACTTAAGCAGCCACTTGGCCAGAAATGAGCCTCATCACTGCCGGAGATTTTCTTTTCGGACAGGAAATTGATTTTAATGTTAAATTTTAACAATTTTAATGCAGTGTTGGATCGTATGGTGTTCTCATCATCATGAGTTCCTGTTTCTCCCATTGGAGCATAGGGCCTCGATAAAACATCTCCATATTATTCTGTTCTTAGTAACTTGTTCCAGTAGCTTAATTTCGCTCTACGTCTTTCCAGACTCTTCGCCTTTTTCCTAACTCTTCTCCTCGGTGACATTTTTGGGCGCCCAACCTCGTACAGGCCTTAATTAATCCATGCTTTAGTGCGAATTTTATTTAGTCATTTATTAGTTTTTGGTTTGTAAAGTTTTTGGCCCTACACTTCGATTTTAAACGAGCTCGAATAGGGAAGGCTCTTGTGTGATTTTTTATGAGCAGCATCAACTACGACTGGTGAATCACTTCAGCTTCACATTTTGTATAAGCACTTATCTGCGAATCTAAAGTTTTACGCAGCTGCTATATTTTAAACCGCATATAAAAACTTCTAACACTCGTCCGAATTCAGTTGTGTGGCAGAAGATAAATGTTAAAATAAATGAAAATAGCCATCCAAGCATACTCGTACATTTGCTTTTTGCTTCCACCTCGCAGACTCACTTGCGCAATAAGCGCAGATGGCGTGTTAATAGACTCGAAGTAGAAGTTTTCCTAAGCTGACAGTGAGCAAAACAATTTAATTGGCCCAGCGTTGAAATCACGTTTTTCATTTACACTTTATTACACTTCCTTTTTTTATTACTTCGCTTTATCGCTTTATGTATTTGATTCTTCCATTTCTCTTCGCCATCCACTCTTTTTACGCTCGCATCCTGCGTTATCCGCTGATGACATGCGACATCTCAGCGCTTTAACAATTAAACATCGTCGTACGCTGTGTGGTCCCATAGCCGAGGGCTATGAGTCGCGTACACTGCCCGGTGAATACAAAGAAGACCACGACAATCGACGCAATCAGCAAGTGTACAGCGCCTCGCCAGTGAAAACTGTGGATAAAGGAAACGAGTCAGGTGAGTTGGCGTCCTGCTGCAGGTGAGGTGGCAGAAAATCTGAAATGAACATTTGAACGCCATGACACGCAACGTGCAGCGTTTAGCACGCACGGGCACAAATTACTCGAGCTGTAATCGAGTAGGAGTAATTAAATAATTTTTTCTTTCTAATAGTGGTTAACAGAATTTTTTCCGTTGTCTATTTTCCTCTTATTTTTGATGCTTGTGTTACAGAAATGTATGAGATTTCGCCTTATGCCACATTTAGTGTGAATGGCGGACGTACTGGCGCCGGTGCTGGCTCGTCCTCGAAAGCACCCTTACGAGGAGGCGTCTCCGCCTCATCAATGGATTATACCATGCAATTCAAGACATTCGGGCATCCGGAGGGCGACAATCTCAATGCAACAGCTTATCCTTTGCTGCCGGCAAGCTCTGGATTCGGGCATGTCAAGTCGAAATCCAGCTGGCATAAGCAACGCTACTACAACACGGATGGTAGGGCATTCCTTTTTTTTCCCTACTGAATACCTTTTACCGTTTCAATTCAACTAAGTACATTTTATATACTTTGCCTCAACTATGCTTTACTACCTCCTCAGATGAATCGACGCTCAGCAAATCGATGACTATGGTGGCCGGAGCACAATCGGGGCATTCCAAGAAGAGCACACGCAATGATGGCAGCCGCGGCAGCAAGAGTACCAGCAGCAGCAGTGGTGGTGGTGGCGGTAGCGGCAGTGGAGTTGTGGGCGGGGCTGGTGGTGTGGTCGTGGCTGGGACACATTGTGAATCCGAGTCGGACACGAGCATAAGTCCCAGCACTGAGTTCTCCAATATGCCAACGTACAGAGTTCCTTGTAAGTCGACGCGCAGCAGCGATGAGCGCGCAGCTGCAGGTGCGTATGGGTGGGGCGCGCATGCTAGTAAGCCTGTCGCTCGCTATTTATACCCTCTTGCAGATATGTTTCGACCTGACTCGAGCACAGAGTCCAACAATGAGCAGGGCTCACCGGTGGAGCGCCGTATAAGTGGGCCGCGGCAGCTGGGAGGTGCGCCCGGTGTTGGTGGTGGTGGTAACAGTGGTGCCGATAAGAGAGGACATCGCAGTCGAAAGCAGCAACAGCAACAACAACTGCAAATGCAACAACAACAGCAGCAACAAGTAAAGGAGCACCAGACGCTGGATCGAAGAATATGCCCTGGAAGTAACAACAGGTAGTTCAGGTACCTAAACCCCAAAATCCACCAAAGAAAAACTGATTTGGATTAATTGAAAATGAGTGGGGTCAAGGGAATCGTGTATTAAGAGATTGTGAATTGTGGGAAGAATTAAATTACTTGATATGAGGGGAGTAGGAGGTAATAAGCAAACAATTTTTGTTAAAATACAAAATTCGAAATTGAAACTGCAACTTATATAAACTTTTTGGTAACACTTTTGGCTCTAAAACCAGCTTTATGTTTAAAATAAATATTACATATTTGAATTTTATGTACAGTTCTTACTGTTTCTTCTAATTTTTTATCTAACAGTACTGGTTTTTAATTGCCTTTTAATTGTCTTTTTCACTTTCCTCTTCATCGCATTTTACACAGTTTAGACAGTGAGGTTAACTCGGATACGGGCACCTACTTGGCGGCGACCATAGCCGCTGTGGCTGCTGGCGATCTGGGTTTTCGTCCACCGTCGGGTTTTACTGATTCGCGCGAATTCAGCGAGGCTGAATGCGATCGCGAGCAACGTGCATTGGACTTGGAGGTGCAACGTGTTATGGAAAACACCGACGGACAATTGGCCAAGATGGATAGGGAGGAATTGACCTCACTGCTAGCAAGGTAAGCAAAGTAGTTGGCGAAATTTTGAAAAATATTTATTTTCGATAAAACAGCAAAATGAAATCAATTTCACAAATATTACGAAATTAATAGTGTATTTCACCAGCTTTTGAAACCAGATGCTAATCGGGTACATGAAGGTATTAAAAAATGTTAAGGTGTTTCAGAAACATAAAAAAATAAAGCAAATGGTTTTTTTAAGAGGAGCTTTTTTTATATGAGCTCTTTTTTCTGAAGAGAGGCGACCGCTATTAGAAAAACCCTTTTCAATAATTTTGATGCTTCACACACGAAGACTCGAACCCAGGCACTCGCGAATGGTAGACAATTACCCACCCATTCGCTTTTAGAAATATACTTTTGAGAAAACTAGAAACTATTGACTTCTCTTTTTGGAAGAGGATTTATATATTCACCCATTGCTATTTCCTGTAATGTATTTTGCTGAAGTTTGTTCTGGATTTTGTAGTTTTTTGGTTCCATTTTCTATTTAATCCATTGTCAGCTCAACAAACCATTCCGATTCTTAAAAGACTTATGCAGAAAAAGGACTTACATATTGAAGCACGATTTATTCCCAAATTGTAAGAACCGAATGCAGGACCTTCAGTTAGTATGCCACGTATAAGCAATAAAGGCCACAGCAGGCCGGCTCTCATTTTAAAAACTCGAAGATTTGCAAAATTATCAAAAATGAACCGAAATCATCGTTGAAATTCATAGAATCGGAGTTGAATATCTCCAAAATCGATTATCGCTTTTTAACTGATCATTTGGGCTTACGAAAGGTCTGTGAACACTTCATTCCGCACCAGTTAACTGAGGACCAAACATTGCTCAGAATTCAACACTCAAAAGACCACATTAAAGAGACGAGAAACTTCCGTTACAACATTTTAACTGGTGATGAAACGTAGTGTTTCTAACCTGGAACTAAGCGTCAAAGTGCCGAATGGAAGGCCCCAGACGAGCCACCACCCCACAGATCGCGTTTGGAGAAGTCAAAAGTCAAGTCGATGCTCGTTTGTTTTTACGATTCCAAGGGAATTGTTCACAAAAAGTTCGTGGCAACGGGCCAAACTGTCAATGGAATTTTCTATCTTGGCGTTTTCAAGCACTTGTTGCATCATATTCGTTGAATTCTCCTTGAATACCGCGAAGGAGGAAGCTGGCGCTTATTGCATGATAAAACACGATCTTATCGATCCACTTTTGTGACTGATTTTTTGACTAGAAATCGCATTTTAACCATCAATCACTCATCGTATTCACCTGATATGGCTCCCTGTGACTTCTACCTATTCGGGAAATTGCATTTAGCCATGAAAGGCGAACGTTTTGCGTCCGTAGATGCCATCCAAAAGACTTGTACCGACATGCTGAAGGACATTTTGGTCAATGATCTGAAACACTCTTTCGGAAAGCTTTTAGATCGCGCAAAACAGTGTATCGAGGCCGGAGGGGACTATTTGGAATAAATAAACTCGAAGTTATCAGAACAAAGTTCCTGTTGTTTCTATTTTAGCTCAGTCTTGTTTATTTTGGACTTCACCTTGTAGTTATATATTTTTCTAATGTAACATGGATTTCTATAATTAAATTTATGTTAAAATGCGAGGAAGATCTGTGGGTGTTTAGCGTTTTAGTCTCTTTTTTAGGTTGCAAGAAATGCTTACTGCTGCTTCTCTTTATTGTTTCAGTAACTGTGTCTACGCCGAAGTCGTGGTGAATATCGTCATTTATTATGAACCAATCAGCGTTTGTGATTATTCTTAGTATCTTAGATTGACTTCTCTGTACAATTTGTAGGTTTGATTTACTGACAGTCCCCACATTTCTAGTCCGTATGTCCTTTCATTCCTATTATTGATTTATAAATGAATTGCCTATTAAATATAGTTAGGTTTGATTGTTTTCCTAGCCAGTATAGTTGTTGGAGTCTGTTTTCCATCTAATTTCTCTTGTAATTTGAGGGCACAAAACCTGATATAACTAACATAGAAAAAACAGGATGTTGTGAGAAACTTGCAAAGCCAAAATTGCTAGTAGAGCAGTAAAAATCATATAAAAATCATAGAAATTATACACTTCCGTTACAGGGTCCGGCACTCGAAAAGGCCAGTTTTTAGTTAGGAAAATTTCTTTTATTAAATTCAAAGTAAAAAATTCGTGAAAATAATAGAAAATTAAGCATCAATTTACTTTTGCTCGATATGACCACCGTTTGCCGTGGCTGTAGCCTTGTGATGAATGTGACTTGCAGGTATTTTTGCTCACTCGCGAACAATGGCTTTTTTCAGCCCCTCAAGACTGGTGAATATTTTAGATTGAACCTTGCTCTCCGAAATGCTCCAAAGAGAATAATCCGTCGGATTCGCGTCTGGTGAAGTAGAGAGCCATTGTGTGTACGTTATGAAGTTAGGAACGTTGTTTTTTAGTCGTTCTTGGTTCACTCGAGCTTTGTGAGACGGTGCCGAGTCCTGTTTAACCGTCCATGGTCTGCCACCGAAATTTTTGTCTGCCCACGACTTCAAAGTAGCCTCCAGAATACTTTCCCGATAATATTTCGCATTTACCTTGACGCCAGGCTCGATGAAAACGATTGGAGAGCGCTCATCTTAGGTTACAGCGGCCCAAACCATTACCTATGGCGGGTGCTGCTTCCTGGTGGGCAATCCATGACTTAAATTTTCATATAAACGGTCAAATAAACCCTATCATTTTAAAAATGTTCGCGTCAGAAAACGCAATGTTCGGAAATTGACCGCTTTCGACCAAGCGAAGCAACTCTTTCGTTCTCTCAAGTCTGACCTGTTGCTGCTTTGGTGTGAGATCATACGCCTTTTAGATCTTGTAAGGCTTGACTTTGAGATCATTTTTTAGTATCCGGTGGATGCTACGTTCAGATGTTTTCAGTTCTCTCGCCACTTCATTGGCACTTCGTCGGGGACTTCGCTAAAGTTGCTTCTTTACTTTTTGAATTATTTCACGTGACGCTGCAGTCTTTTGATGACCACCTCCATTACGTTTTATGATGCTACCAGTATCATTGAAACGAGTAATGGTGCGACAAAACAAACACTTTCTATACTTTAAGGTGCTTGAGCACCCGAACAATCGCTGGTTGTGATTTTCCAACCAAATATAATGCAATCGCACTATATGAATGCCTAATTTTTGAGAAGCGCTATTAATATGTGATTATTTAAGTAATTAGTAAGTAATTAAATTTCGCTAAAATTTCTTTTTTATGCTTTGTGTCCTTCTCACACGCAGGTATCACGAGAAGAAGGAGCAGGAGCGCCAAGAATATACCATTCATGTTTAATGTTTATTACTTAGAAGTTATTTGAATTCACTGCCGAGCTAGTGAGCACCCGTACAGCATTTTACTCAATCGTACACTGCGAAAGATAAGGCACTCCAGCTGACTAAAAAGAACAAAAAACAAAAAAATAAAAAAAAGGGAAAAGGGAAAACCCACACACATCAACTCTAATAGGCAACAAATGCATTTAAACCAAAAGGACTGCTATGCTACTAATTAAATGTAACTAAAATAAATGCGCCAGTGTGGCTACACTGTAATTGATTTTAATTATGTAAGTTCTCAGTGTATGGTATTTATGATAAAAATATGTATGTAAATTAGCAAAAACACACTCATATGCATGCATGTAAGCCAGCATGCATAAGTGTGCGTGTACAGATTGAATTGGAAATGAGAGTCTCATATATCGAGCAAGCGAGTATAGTTACAGCAAAGGAAACAAATAAGCAAACAAAAACAAGAACAAAAACATACACTCACACAGATACAGTCAAATACGTTAGATAAATAGGCAAGAGAATTGAGAGGAAAAAAATTATAAATTTAATTAATTTATACCAGTCTACTAATTTCGAACTGAATATAATTAACATTTTATAAATGCAAAATAAGTTTGTGATATACATACATATATACATACATATAAGCCGATGTGCTCGTATATTATAATAGTTGGATGTCGATGAGTATGTGTTTGGACACTTTCTGAGTACTAACGTTGCAGCAAAACCAACAGCAAGTGGGCGTGCATTGCTTTTGGGGGCGTGATGAAATTACTGCATCGCAATGAGGATTTAAATTTATGTTGAACAGAGATGAACTAAAATTAAAATAAACACAGAACATATTGAAAATACTTTAAAAAAGTTAGATAACAGATGAGGGTATATTAAATCTAACTAAAACGTTCCAAATTCCAAATATTAAAATTGGACTGAGAAATAAGGAAAATTGAAAAGTGAGTTTGCGTTGAAATGTGAATTCTACGTACGAGTGTTAAAAAGAAAAGAAAACTTAATTCAGAGTGCATATGAGTGTGTGTATATGTACAAGAGAAGCTGCAGTAAAAATAAACCGATCATGTGTACATGATATTAAAAGCTTTATTTGGCATAGTTTTAATAACCGATTTAGGTTCAAAATTCACAGTCATATTTGATAAATTATAGCTATATATTTATAGCTATATATATATATATATATATATATATTAGGCCGGGTCGATTTGTGGGTAGGCAAAAAAATCGCCCACTGCTCTGTGAAAATCATATTCTAGGGAACAAAATAAGAAACTTTGCCGAAGGAACCATACCTCTAAAACGAATTCTAATGTCCCCCAATTTGGTTCGAACTTTTTAGTTTCTTTTCTCATGTAAAGGCCAAAAATGGTGATATTTTGAAATGATTGTATGGGGAACCCCCCAGGGGAGTTCCAGGGGTGTGCCACTGCAATGGGTGGATCGGCCGTCCAAAGTTAGTGGGGGTCGGTCATACATTTGGGCTCGATTGGAGCACTCTAAATGGGTAAAGGTGGGATTTTTCGTTTGACCCAAATTGGGGGACATCAGAATTCGTTTTAGAGGTATGGTTCCTTCGGCAAAGTTTCTTATTTTATTCCCTAGAATACGATTTTCACAAAGCAATGAGCGATTTTTAAATCGGCCCGCCCTAATATACATACATACTATGTATATATATATATATAATTGGCGCGTATACCCTTTCTGGGTGTTTGGCCGAGCTCCTCCTCCTATTTGTGGTGTGCGTCTTGATGTTGTTCCACAAATGGAGGAGACCAACAGCTTCAAGCCGACTCCGAAAGGCAGATATTTTTATGAGGAGCTGTTTCATGGCAGAAATATACTCGGAGGTTCGCTATTGCCTGCCGAGGGGCGACCGCTATTAAAAAAAACGTTTTCTTCATTTTGGGTTTTTCCTAGAGATTCGAACCTACGTTCTCTCTAAATTCCGAATGGTTGTCACGCGCAAACCATTCGGCTACGACTGCCGCAGAACTTTACATTCTGATTAAAATGACACTGAAATTTGTATTTGAATGTGGAAGTTAAAGGTGGAGGAGTTATAGAAGGCCAAATGCAAATTTTACGTACTTTAAAAAGGTTAGTATCTCAAAAGTAACTCATCCTCATACAAAAGTGTAGGCTAGGTTAGGTTAGGTTGAAATGATTGCCCATAGAGAGAATACACCTGAACACAAAAAAAAATGTGCTTTATAATACCATTACAAGAGAAATAATAAGATGGAGGAAGTTCTCCTTGGATGAGCATTTGTTGATGGCGACCGATCGCTGACTGACTTACGGTGGTTTTAGTCGCTTCGTTCTACTTAGGAATTTCATCTGGTGCAAGATGGCATACAATTAATCATCCATTTAATTTTTCAATAACTGTTTTACTAAATGAAAAAATAGTGGTGGAAATCCTTAGTTTGACTTCCCCATAGCTTGTCTGTTTGTATACTACAGCTGTCTAGTTCACAAACGTCAAATATTATTGACGTGTGGCGCCATTTGCACAAATTATAAATCTTCCGATTGAGTGTTTAACTTTGCGCCACCTGTACATAATTGAAAAGCTAAACAATACCTCCATTTCGATGAAAATTTTTATGTTTATTTATTTTTATTATTATTATTTATATTTTAAATATAACTATTTAAAATGATAGATTAATCGAATATAAACTCACTGGCTTCCGGAGCAATCGGTATCGATTAAAATATTTCTTGAGTTTTTTGTAAGCTTTTCAGAAAATAAATTGCTTATGGAAAAATACGAAGAAGTTACATAAATTGATTTTTTGTATGAAAAATCGCCTGGTTAAAAGATTATAAAAAAAATTATATTTATTAAAAATTCTTAATTCTGTTTTTATTAAATTTTATTAAAAATTATTCATTTTTCATACACTTCAATATATTTCATTTAAAAACCACACATTTATTTTACTTGCGAGTTTAAAAATACAAACCTTCGTTGGACCAACTTCAGCTACCATATCGACAGTATTCCTCCATAGAACTCCTCTCTGCGTAGGCCATTCTAATCAGCAATCAACGAGCTTACCACCAATAACAACTCAATCATTCCAACGCCGCTCTAGCATTTCAATACCACTTTTGTAGAACGATTTATCCTTTGCCTCAATATGGACCTCAGTTTCAGCAATAACCTTTTCATTCGAGTGAAATCTCTGACCGGCGAACAGTTTTTTTTAAGTCTGCGAACAGCCAGTAGTAGCTCGGAGCCAAAGTGAGCAAACGCGGCACCCACTTTGAACAGAGCTTTCTCATAGTCAAATGCTCATGCAATACTCGTATAAAGCCAACAGGTTCTTTTGATATCTTTACGATGTCAGCTAACTCAAGCAACTTAACTTTTCGATCATCCAAAACGATTTTGTGGATTTTTTTATGGTTTCTGGTCTTATCGCTTATTTGGACGTTGTTGCAATCATCATTGGTCCAGTTGAATGGCATTTTTTGCATCAAGAAGCAGTGTAAACTAAAACGCGAAATTCCTTTTGGTCTATTGTTTTGAAAATAACGCACGTAGCTTCACTCTGAGTACATCAACTCACGAACTAATGGATAGAATATCGTGAAATTTTAACAGCTGTCTTTTGAAGGGTAGTATTAACTGAAAAAGAGGTGTATGCAATAAAAATAGTGTCATCTATGTGTTAAGCCCATGTGTTAATTCTTAAAAAAAAAAAAAATTTCAAAAGCTTTTCAAGCCTTTTTTCATGAAGTTTATGTTTCTTTATTGACGTGAAGATATTCAAGTAAAACCATTAAGAGCGTCCCTCGATTCGTATTAAGCTGAGCTTGTTTTTCAATTTATGGTATGGAAGCTAGTTTGTATTTTAAACTTTAGTAAAATTGTGAGTTTATCCGCATACTCGAAAATATTTGAGTAAAAACTTTTATTGTAGCTTTAGTTTACTAAACACTTTTATTTTATTAAAACCTTTTCTATAAGATCCTCTAAGTCTTAGTTGGAGCCTAAAGCGTCAATAACGCCTTTTCGCTCTCAGACATGGTTCTGTGCCAGGGCTTTAAGACCACTTGCCTAGACTTCGTATTACAACAACCTCATTTCATCCATCGTTGAACGGCACAGATGGTTCGAGGCCTTCGTATATTTCCGTATATTTCATCTTTTCTGCTGAAAGGGTCACCTCCGCAGTGCCTGTTGGCAATATTGTCGTCAATCTTCCTCAGGGTAAGGTCGATCCATTGACATTCCCTTTTCCAGATTTCAGTCGCCTCAACAGATTAATTTGCCTTCCTCTGTAATTCGGTGTTGGATATAGTTTGAGGTTAGAAAATTCGCATTATGAGGCGCATGCAGTCATTAATGATCGTTTGCGAACGCCTTGTGATCGTTGCGGTGAACTTCCACGTTGTATAGCAGAGCGGATGCGTTGAAAATCCATAGTGCATGTGCGCAGTTATGTTGTTATTTTGCCAGAGCGAGCCAAAAGTGCTGAACGACGCACACTGGGGATTTTTGTACAGAGATGCGGAAAAAGTATACATCCCAAAAATATTTACATTTTTACTACTAACGAAGTTGTATATCCATGGTAAAAATTGTCTTGGACCAACGCGCTATGTCATTAGTCGATCTGACGTTCCTGTCAAAAGTTATAGGGTTGCCAGATGGGCCCGCTTTAAATGGCCTACCCTGTATTTGTGTATGAAAAGAACATGCTTAAAAACTATTTTTTTTTAATTTTTTTTCATACATTTTTTTCATAAATTTTTTTTTTTTTTTTTTTTTTTTTTTTTTTATTAATATAATCCAGCAAATATTTACGCACAGGATACATGTAAGTTCATAATTCTGAATTACCCTCAAAATGTCAAAACAAAATTAAAAGTGTTTCGTTATCATTATGCACACACTAGAAAGCGTTTAGTTATTATCATTGCCAAAAATAATCAGTGGCCTGGTGGCACCTGCAATTGATTAAAACTGAAAGAGACGCTATTAAGCAACACGTTGATACTAGTTTCTGACCGTAGGTAAATGTAGCTCAACTTGCAGATCAACAATATGAAGGAATATGATTTTTTTTTTCGTAAAATTAATTATAAATAAATAATCAAATGCTTCACAGCTTTTGTTCTTCCGGCTAAAATATATAAAAATATCGACCTTAAATGAAAAATAAAAATCGAAGTCGGCTCAACAAAGGAAAAAAACCACCTTGGGTTTTGAAGGTTTTCTTAGTCAGTTCAATACTATACAAAAATTATACTTTTGACATATCTATAAAAAAACTACTGTAATTCGAGTTTAGTAATTCTTTTGGTTTTATTGCTGGTTCTATTCTGGAATTTGAAATACCATTAATGCATGTGCGTAGGTGGTATGTTGTTATTTTGACCTAGAGCGCGCCAAAAGCTGCAGTGAACGACGCTTAGGCTTAATTAACTCCGTTTTAAATGTCAGTCTAACTTCCTCCAACTGCGGTGGTTATACATTCCCAGTAGCAAAATTTATTGGCATTTTCAAAAGCTTGCGCATTCACTCTTAACCCTCCGCTGGACACCTTTTTAGAACCTTTGGTTGGACAATCCGGTCTGGCCTTTTTTTCGCCCTGTTTGTGGATCCCTTTTAAAGGGTTATATCTATAAATCGATATGAAATTGAATTTCAGAAAGCTACCTGGAAGCTCAAGTCATTAGATGTAACCAAAATATGTGAAGTTCAATTCAGAAATATGTTAAAAATGAAAAAACCAGTCTGGCCAGACCCGAGTGCCCAACGGAGGATAAAGGAGTCTGATGAGGAGCAGTGCAGGTTAAACGCTTTGGCCTCTCCTACTTTTATTTTAAGGTCTGAGTCATTGATTTTAGTTCAAAAGGGTGTTCAATGGCAGATAAACAACCCATTCTTAAACTCTATTATATGCACACATGTATTATATATTTTATTTTATTTTTCTGAGTTCACTCAGGTCAGCGCAAACTCAAATTCAGTAACACAAAATTAATCAGTATACACTACAAAAAAGAAAAAATATATATATATATAAATAATACTACATTTAGGTCTCAAGGTTATAGGAATAGTTTAAGAAACCGATAAACTGAATTTACAAATGTAATTTACTGTTAGTATGATATTAAACACAAATTATAATAAATTAACTATTAATTAGATAATCACCAATAAAATTGTACGATACCATAGATAATAATGTAAAAATTAAAGCATTAAATAAAATAAAACTAATTGAAATTAACACTAAAATATTAAAAAATAAACAAAATCTACATTTCTCTAAATTAAAAAATTCAAAAATCATGAAATTTCTATAGGGCTATAAAAGGATATTGCTGAGGTAAGTAACCTTCAGTACACCTAATATAATATACGATCCATAAGCGCTGCATAATGTGTCCCTAGTTTATCTGTATTCTGGCCGTGAATGCTGTGCTGTGCAAACAACTATGTAAAAGTTACTTAACCGCTGGCGCTCGAAATTATGTTCGTTAAGCCGGTGATTGGGTCGCATAAAACAATTGCTTGGAATAATTTCTATTAAAGCTTTTAGCAGAGTGTGTTTAACAAGTGCATATATTCACAATATTTAAAAGAATGTAAATAAAATTGAATAGCCTTATTAATAATTTTATACAATGAGATATATTTCAAAGCAATCAGGAATGTGCAGTGCAGCAACACATTTCTTACATTCCAAAACAATTTCACTGCGTTTATTCTGTTTTGCGTATATCTGACATCTTCGTTGGGGATTTTGTTTACATTGATTAAGAGAAATGTCCCCACTGTTTTGCCTGCAAACGCAGCGGGGTTTTATCTAAAGAAGTCCTTCTGCGTGTTGGATATTCAGCAAATTTTACGTTTTGTAGAATTTCTTATGCAATGCTTAGCCGAAAATTTGAAAATGAATATTTCTTAGAGCTGGAATTTGTTCTGCTTTTAGAAATAATTAACTTTTTTTACAGTTAAATAAGCAGGCGTGCACTGCAAGTATTGCCAGCGCAAGAGATTAAAGTTGACATTAATTTGGCGTAGACTTAATGTTTATCTCAAGTTTGACAGCGATTCGGGAACACGAGGGAAAAGGTTTGCACTACTTATTCATGGTGAAAAGAAGGTGTGGCCAACACAAGACAGTCAACCGGCCCTCGGTTTGAAATAATCAGGAGATTTGCTGTGGTAACCGGGGTTAAGACAGTGATTTGATTACGACAAAGGTCGGCAAAAGCTAAGATTGTGTTGGTTATTTACGAAAAACTCGACATAGCCACTACTCATGTTACTTCACTGACATCTGAATATAAACTGATTGCGCCAGCATAAGAATATGTGTGATATGAGCGACGACGTGACAGCCGCAGTTACTCTCCCATTTCTGTTTCGGTTGACGAAACCTTGTAATCTATCATCCTTGCCACTAATCTACTGACTTCAGATTTATGGCAATACTGATTATTGAAAGAAAATTGCTTATTAGTATCCTTTCGTGTATAAATATACTTCGTTCAATTATGCAATCGTTCTAAAAAGTGAATAAGAATCGTTAATAAAGGGTTTTCCAATAACAGGTGTTACAGGTGAGTGGATTGCGCGATCGAGAGATGATTAACGATTTTGTATGGCCGGAATTGGATGGTATTGATTTGGACAACGTTTATTTTCAACAAGACGGCGCTACGTGCCACACAAGCAACGAAACCATTGATCTTTAACGGCAAAAGCTTCCGAACTGTGTTATCTCTCGAAGGCTGGGATCACAATTGACCACCGAGATCTTGTGATTTAACACCTTGTGACTTTTTTCTTTGGGGCCACGTGAAACAGAAGGTCCACGCCAACAGCCCAGGGTCGATTCAAGACCTCAAAGATGGAATTCGTGAGGCTATCGAGGACATAGAGCAGCCGCTTTGCAATTCGGTTATGGAAATTTTCATGAAAAGGATATTGTCCTGTAAGCGTGGTCGTGGTGGTCATTTGCCTGATATTATTTTCCGCTATTAACGGCATACCTCCTCTTTATAATGAAATAAAATCCGATCATTTAAATTTAAATGTAGCATTTTTCTTTGAATATCAAAATAACACCTGTTTGGAAAACCCTATACAAAAAAAAACAACAAAACATTACTGACTATTATATTAAATTTATATATACACATAATTATCGTGAATTCTTAAAATTCGTAATTTTCGTAAAAGCCAGCCCTTTCCCGAAAAATGTCTAGAAATGAAATTTTAAGAGTAGGTTCGGTTGGGTTTGACGTTGGTTCATTTTGTAGATCGCACATAGACCAGAAATAGATCCATAGTGATACCAAGTGTTTGTATGGAGAGTTAAAAGACTTTATGTTTTGTCGTTAATACACAGTTTTGATAATTTAAATAGGCTGCTAATTTTTCGATCTGCCACACCCTCTAAGGTTGATGCAGAACGTAAGCAGTTTCTTCGTGTTTTGCTAAGTGCAGGACAGTGGCAGAGTAGGTCTTCCAGAGTTCTTCTCGCGTTGACCTCATTACATATTGTGCATGTATCGCTTTGCACTAGCTTCAGTTTAGCCGCGTACGTTAAAGGGAGACAGTGTCCCGTCGGTATCCCCACAAGTTTATACTCTTTCCTGGGAAGAGATAAAATATAATTTGCGGATCTGTCATTGCGTCTGCGTAGGATGATTTTCGCGATCATGCATGAGCTGGTTCATTCCCATCTTGAATTCCCTTCTATAATCATTGCTGCATCTACATCTAGTCGTTGTTTTCAGAGAGGTGGTGAAAAAGTAGGTATTAAATTAGATTAATTAATTATTTATTTTTATTGTATTTTATTATTTGATTATTAATTTTATAAAACTGCTCTCATATAAAACTACTTTTATGCCATTCTATAGCCCTTAGTTATTCTTTCAAATCCATTTTTTGACCTTCAGAGTAAGAGGATTGCTATTTATACTTCTGGTCGTGGATACTTCTAGTGTTTTTAGCCGCCATTTGACGTATACCTTGGAAATTTTGGGGTAATTTACCATAAATGCACTCAGAACGTTTTCATGTATGAGCCATATTAGTACTATTTACAGTGGCTTCAAAAATTTACCTCGGCAAAAAAATTATATTAAACCGTAAGTGTTTTCGTGCAGTTATTTTTTCACAATTTTTGACCTGGGTTAATAAAACAATTACATTAAACTTATTATATGTCGAGCAATTCACTTCCTTTAGTACTGTAAAAATTTATACAATGCAATTCTCGTGGTCGCCGTATCTCTGCCGTATGCGAAATGATTCATCAATATCGTCATGTCACATAACGTGAGATTTAGGCATTCTTGGGCATTACTGTGGCGAGGTATTAATATAGTAAAATATTGCATGATCACTTTGCGGTAAAGAAAGAATTTGTTCGCATTGGATTTCACACAAATTAAAAGGCGCATGGGAAACGCGACTGGACAAAGTGCTTCGAAAATTGGTTCAAACGAATGCAGGTGTGTATTAATCATTATGGAGAATATTTAAAAAACAAAAAATAATAAAACCCTTTTTGAACCACCAAAGTTCATTTTTCCATTGTTAGGCCTGAAATATGGATAGCTGCCCTCGTAATTCTACCACAAAATACAATTATGCTAACGTTTTTTTTTCTTTTGTATCAATGCGCAGTGATGCCACGGTACTGGAAAAAATTTTCTTATACAGAGTGACTCTTGTGGCCATTTTTTTATAAATAAAAAATAAACGAAAATAAATTTAAATAAAATTTAATATTTTACAAAAATAATTTTTGTTTTCAATCATTACTTATTTATTTGGAAGACCAATCGTCCCCATATATATGAAATACGAGTTCACTCATGTAGCTGCCTCGGCTAAGTTCGCCTTAATACATCCTGTTGACCCATTTTCGAGTTTTAAAAAACCTTGTTAAAGGTTTCTGGCTCTATCTTGCAAATGGCTTGCTCGATATATACCCTAAGGGCCTGAAGCGTTAATGGATTATTCGCATAACATCGGATTTTTAAAGCACTTCATAGAAAAGAGTGTAACAGCCTCAAACTGCATCTCCGAAGTAGCCAATTCGCATCGCGTATATGGCGCGCAAAAGATCAATTGTGGCATCGGGTGTGTGGCACAGCGCGTCAACCTACTGAAACCAAAGATCATTCAATTCGATGTACTCAATTTTTGGCAATAAGAAACAGCCGCCGATATAAAAATACGCTCCGTCTAAAAAAAGTAATTTTGACTTATTTTCATTTATGGGCTACACAAAATAGGTATTGAAAATAAGCTTGCAATATTTCTAAATGTTATTTAAACGTAAAGTGATTCAGTTCTTTTTGCGGAGATACTGAAGTACGTATTATAGTATAAGTTTTCTCATATAGCTAATTGAAATTTTCAGTTTCTTCCTCACAACACATTATGCAATCATTCAAAAAATCTCTTGCACTTCACACAACCGCTGCTGGACAGAATATCCAATTTTCTATGTCAATAGAATACTAAATCTCCAGAAATCAAACAAGCAATAAGCAATTTTGATAACAAGCCGGAGATAATGCTTTTGAATTCGTTTGCCTGCAATGGAAGCTGGAAATTAATAAACAAAATGATTGGAACAGTCTATACGGAAAATATTGCATACTGACGTATACATATATATGCACATATATACGTGTACATATGCATACGCATACCACTACATTTTATAGGCTACAGTCTACTTATGCAGGGTGAATCATTATGCGGTAGCGGATTTTAAATTTAAATAAAACAACGAAAATTTTAATTAATTGGGAAATCTTCGTTATTTTTGTGTATAACCATTCAAGGTATTTCTTTTTTAGAGGCAATCCCTTTCAAAGGTTAACCGCAATCTCGCTGCAATTCGCCCACCCGTAAACACCAAATTTGAATGACTCTCTGGAGGGCGAGTCGGTCGGTATCTCGTGAATCACTTTAGTAATGTTGGAGTCCAATGCCTCAATCGAAACTGGTTTTTCTACAAAGCAATTCGACTTTAAATACCAGCACAAATAAATATCCAAATGTGCGATATCACACGATTTCGTGGCCAATCCACTAATCCGAGACGAGAGAGAGGTTCCTCACCGAAACGACGACATGGTAACTCCATTGTTTTAAGGACTATAGCGCCATATTGTTGGAACCAAATGCTTTGGAGATCACGGGCTTCAATTTTCGGCATCAAAGAGTTGTTTACCATGGCACGAGCGCGTTCGAAATTCACTGTGACATGGGCACCAGATGAAGGAAAATGGGTCGAGGATTCCTCCAGCCCATGTGCCGCTTTAAATTATTACTTTCAATGGATGTAATGGCTGTTCTTGAATGGTTTTGGTTTGCTCTGCAGCACATTAAGCTAAAAATGGGCCTCATCGCTGAACGCCGTAAAATGGCCCGAGCGCGCGATACACATTTTTCACAGAGCGTGGATTTTCGTAACACAATCGTATGATTTGTAAACGTTGTTGAGGCGTAAGTTTTTGCATGATGAAATGTCAATGAATAGTGAAAAAAATGATGTCGAAACCCCCTTATTAGAAAAAGTACCTCCAATCGATCACCCTTTACAATGCGTGAAAAAAACTATAGCACAGTGCCTTAGAGGCAAATTTTCAGAATTTATTTGGTTCTTATTTAATTTTACTAATTTTTTATGATAATTTAGCTCGTTTTACCACAAAAATCGTATAACTCCACGTTTCAAACTTTGTGGTAATTAAAGAATAAATTCAACAAATTTTCATAAAAATTTAAAAAGTTTTAGTAAGATTTTTTGAAAAATTTCAAATATGCAGTTTTATAGTGCATTAATTTTGGTGGCATAAGTGCAAGCATGAAGTGTATTAAAAATCTCATTGATTTTTGACAACTCTTGTTTTTTTGCGGGCGGTCTTATGCATTTGCTCCATGTAACGAATGCTCAACATTTTTTTTTTTTTTTGCATACGGAAGGAACCTTCATTAACTTACACTTTGTTATACCAAAAGCAATGGGCTATAAAACTGCATACTCGAATTTTTTTTTAATTCTTTTTAATTTATTAATTAATTGTTAATTTAATTGTTAAAAGGTTTACAATTTTGTGGAATGTTTTTAATATAGTTTTTTGTAGGCAAATGAACTATATTTTCATACATACACTGTTAGAACTACAGGTAAATTGTCAATAATTATAAATAAGCTATTGTGCTATAGTTTTTCAACGCAGTATGCAACAGAATAAACGCAGTGTAAACTATTCAAATAAAATACAATTTCTTGCATTCTTCATTCTTACGATAAACTGTTTCCGTATCTCCTAGTAAGCATAGTTGTGACTGTTGTTGGTAGTGTAATTTGGCATTCTGCTTTTGATTTTCCCACTCTATACGATTTTTCTACTGATTTTCCTACTACTCATTCATTCGTTCGGCCCATTTATTTCGAAATTAATTACTGAGCAGAATCGTACTATAATTTTGGACAGCTTTGAGTAGCATAGGATAGTTTTAGCTCCGTACTTGCAAGCAGGCGTAGATAAATGTGCACCACTTGTTTGAGTGTATGTGCTTACATGCATGTATAACTTCTTATGTAGGCAATTCGAAACTGTATCTGCTTTCAGCGCTGTTTACACTCAATAAAAGATGTGTATTATAAACATACATACATACATACATACATACATAAGGACATTTGTAGCAATTCGCACTAAGTGGATTTCCACTGAAATTTGCATGGAGCTAAAATTTTTCATCCTCCCATCGAATGGTGCGCAATAAACAGAAAAAGGAAACTAATTTAAATTTCATGTTTCCAACCAAATGCAGAAGGAAATAGTAGGTTTTTAATTTGTTTCTTATTTCTGAAAACCCATTGGGTGGATTTGCATAATTTATCTATGTATAGTAAAGCAGTTTGGACAAGCCCAGGCAAATAGGTGCGCCCGTTGCATAGGAGCAGTATGCGTATGGTTATATACTTACATATATGGATGCGTATATCAGGGTGGACTCTTTTTCTGCTTATCACTTAAATCAGGGACTTCTGTCACTCCAATTTATAAAAGCGGCAATAAGAGCGATGTTGCAAATACAGAAGAATTTCTAAATCTCTATCTACTTTCTCTAAACTCTTTGAATGTGTTGTCAAAGACAAATTATATTTTAGGGTATAATGTCTGGTTAGTCCTAGGCAGCATGGTTTTGTAGTTGCAAGGTCTACATTATCTACCTTGACAGTTTTTTCTGAAGATTGCCACGCATGCTTCCACAGTGGATACCAAATTCCCGCGATATACACATGAAACTAATTGGCGTTCCTCGACAGTCCTTGACTGGATTCGATCCTATTTAATAAAGAGGTGCAACACACGAGTTATCGATGGGCTCTCTCCGAAACAGTTTATTGCCCCCTCTGGTGTACCTCATGGTGGTATTATATTTTAGGGCCTTTGTTATTTGTTTTGTTTATTACTGATATCTTTTCGTGTTTTTCCTTTGGTACTTCTGTTCTCTATGTTGTACTCTAAAAGTTTATCCTGAAATAAGAAATTCTAGTGATTATGCCGTCCCACAGTCAGAGTTGAATAATTCAATCGTCTTAATATGCCTGCCTTTGTAAAACATCACTCGCCGCATTTCACTGACCCAAATTCGGTATAGTGTTGAGCAAAATGCGACGTGGTACAAAAATTATGCATCTCTACATATAGGTAGTTTGTACTATCTTCATCTTATAAACCAGATATAAAAAGTGGATAGTCGTGGTTTGTGTATCGTAATTAGTCCAATCTGAGAAGGAATTTCGCTATAACTCTCTCAGATCTTTTCATGAAACACTTGTTTTGCGGGAGCCGCAGTTTGTCAATTCATCAGCCAGTTTACTGCTTTGAGCCCCACAGCGTCCCGAGCACCCACATAAGTTCAAGCTCATTCCGCCCTTAAATAGAGTTTGAGCTCAACTTACATTTCTAAAGGCAACAAATACTATCAATTCATCAGTTAATGGTAGGTCAATTAACAGTACATAGATTATATGGTTTAGATCAAGTATGCGCAGTTTTGTTTGATAATCCGTTTCTGAAAATAATATCATAACATCCTCGTATTTTCTGACAATTCTGCTCACCTTTTGTCTATCGCCTACCTCAATGTGGTTAGTTCTTGACAGTAAACGCGGGAATAAGGTATTTGGGTCAAAGGGAACAGCGCATAAGGGATAATTCCCTTCCAATTCCGCCAAAAGCAAAACTGAAAAAAATGGCGCGTACACATCTGTTAGGTGCTTGAGCGAGCTCTTCCTTCCATTTGCTGACTTCGAACGGCAGATGGTTTTTTATGAAGAGTGATGGTGATTGTATGGGACGACTCATCATAATCAGACCACGATCTATCTCGGCTGTTACTCTCATATGTGACACATTTTTTATCGCTAGTTACCACAGGCCTCAATATTGACTTTCTTCTATTTCCGCAAAGAATCGCAGGTCAATTCGTGAGAAACCCATAAATCGAGGTTTTTCTTGATGGTTTCCACGCTCAGTGTCAATTCCTAGATAATACAATAAATGCTCACATATCAGTCCAGCTTCGCATCGATATTTTCGCCATTGACCAGGCAGAGCCTGCTTCATCTTCGACTTCATCCACCATGCAACCGATGGAATCCCCGCCGTGAGTTCCAGCAGAGAATAACTCTTGTTAGCAAATGCTACTTTGGGCTCGGTAGGCAATTGAAAAGCAAAGGCTTCTCTCGACGCACGAAAAAAACGCTCTGTTAATCACTCTTGTCCGGACCATTGACAAACACCGATGAGCGGTTATTAGAGGCATTCGAGAGAAAAGTCCTTCGCAAAATCTATGGTCCAATTTGCGTAAATCATGCATAGCGAATAAGATGGGACCACAAGCTGTAAGAGGTATACGTATGTAGATATCGACTTAGTGTAGCGAATTAAAGTTCAGCGGCTGCGCTGGCTAGGTCACGTTGAGCGAATGGACAGTAATGTTTCAGAAAATAAGGTCCTCTTTTCGAAATGTCCTGGTGGAACTCGAAAAAAAGAACCCCTCATCTACGTTGGGAAGTCCACGTCGACGACGACATGACCGCTTTTGGTGTTTTTAGCTGACGTCAACATGCGCAATTCAGAGGCGATTGGTGCAACATTTCGGTAGCGGCCAAGACCGACCATCGGTTGTAGTTCCGGCTAAGTAAGTAAGTAAGTAAGTAAGATCAGGTCGTTCTTTGTATTATTGCATATCAATTTGCTTCTAGAAAATGTCTTCAAAGTTTTGTTTGAGCCGTGGTGATTGAGCTCCTAGCTGTCAAACCCGAAAATTTAGAGGGAAAGTGCCCAGCAGTCTCCTTATCTTCTGCAATGGAGTTCGAGTGTACACCTTGTCTTTTCACGTGTGCACCGATCGTCCACTGAATGGGGATTGGGAATTGAGGGACGTGGAGTCCACAGGAGTACCTGAGACTTGCGTGTATTGTACTGGGACCAAAGGGTTTTCGAAATAGCACAGGAAGAAATGGAACTCCATTTCTTCTACGCTTTCCTGAGAAATAAGTTGTACAGTACCCCTTTAACAACATTCAGCGGGATGCCAATGACCGAGTAGGATGTCTCTGAGACTATTCAGTCGACCCCTTCTTGGCAAGCTCGTCAGCAATTTCATTTCTCCACATGTTCCTATGTCCTCGAATCAAGATCAGAGGAATGTTATCTGCACACCCAAGAGATTTGATCTCCTCCTCCTCCATCGGAGTTGAGTAATTTAGATCTGCACCATGGCGTCGTCAGAGCTTTGAACATGGCTTGACTATCTGAGAAAATGTTAATATCTTCCTCACTTCCATGTTCCTCAAGCAGTTTGCATGCCTACAGGATCGAAAACACTTCTGCCTGAAAAACATAGTAGTATTCGGCAATTTTAACGAAATAGATAAATTGGCTCATTTAGAGAAAACACCTGCTCCGACTCCCGATTCCTTCTTAGAGCCGCCAGTGAAGACAGAGCTACCAGCTTCCGTACAGATTTTCCTCTCGTTCCAATCCTGAGTACTTGGAAAGATTGCCCTGACACGACCCTCAAACTCTAGTTTGCGGATAGAGAAATCTGTCCGGAGGACAGAGAAATATGGTGTTAACTGCCAAAGAATGCTACCATGTCCCTTGAGAGATTGCCTCCAGAGGCCAGCCTCCTTTAACCTTTTGAGCAGCGATGGGAAAACGTAAAAGTCAATGGGACGTAAGTGCAAAACGACATTCAGGGCAAGACTGAGGTAAGTTCTACATGCTACATGCAGTCCTTTGCAACCTCTCCAGTTTAGTAATATTATAGCCCTTCCGAAGAGCTTCCCACCAAACCAGGCCGTTAAATAGGCAAAACTACTGCGTTGTACACCCAAAGCACGACCTGTGGCGTGAGTCTCCATTTCTTGCCGAACATAAATTTGCAGGAATAGAAGGCTTTCTTTACTAGATTTTCAATGTATAGCTTCCAACGGAGTTTGGAGTCAAATATACCGCCAAGATACCTAACTTCCGATGAAAGCGGGAGAATGTGGTTCTTTAATTTGGGAGGTCTAAAGTTTAGAGGTTTATATTTTTTGGTAAATAGCGATGGTAGTGAGAGATAATCTAAATTCAGAAAAGTGTTTTTCCCTTTGAGTCGACAACTATCCCGAATAGCCGTTTTTAGCCATTTAAAATTAGTGAACTGTATCACCCTTATACATACAAGTACATATGCACAGGTATCTGCACGCATATCGGTAGAAATGCATCTGCATGCATCAAATCACATTTGCATTCATTTTCCCCAGAATACATTTGCCGCATTTTAGGCTATTGAGCACAATACCAACAAGCCAGTGCTAAGTGAACATTGGCCGAATGCGTGAAACAGAAGCAGATGGGGTTGTAGTGGGCTCGAAATTTGGAGCGCTGGGAATCTGTGCGTAGGCCATATGAAATGACCGCAGGCGCTTGTGGTCAATGCATTCGATGCGGTAATAATGAAGCATACATTCAGCCAAAGACGCATTCGTGCACACATAAGCGCACATTCAAACAATTATACATTTGCATGTCGCGTCACACAGTGAAACCTACAACTGCTATTTGTATTCGCAAGTGCGGCTCATTCACTCAGTTATGCAAAAGTGTATTTCTGGGCAGGTGTATGCGTACCTATATATGTATGTATGTGTATGGCTGCCGTAGGCAAATGGATTTGTGCGCGGAAGCCATTTGGTAGTGCACGTGTGCGAAGCTCACTGCAAACGTGTAAAATCAAATGATAGAAAAAGTTTTTTTCTAATGGTGGTTGTCGCTCATTGCTGCTCAATGGTAAAGTCTCTGCAGATGTTTTTGCTATGCAACAGCTTCTCGCCAAGAAAATGTGACTTTCGGAGGTGCCATAAAACTGTAGGTCTCTCCATTTGTAAGACAGTCGACATTAAGAATTTATCTTTGACGGTTTCAATGGGAAATTGGAGTAGAAACTTGGCCAATCATTTAAAAAAGGCAAGAAATTCGGCACTGCTTTTTGTTGCGTGAGCATATCGAGCCTTAACCGCGAAATTAACGTAAACGCCAAAGAGCAAATAGGACAGATTTTTTTTGTTTTTGTTTTTCTAATCCGTTTTAGGTAATTTTAAATGTAGTATTAGCCCGGTTAAATGCAAGGTATAAACTCATATTTAACTTAATTAAACTTAATTTGTAGGCAAACGTAGTAAATTTGGCGCTCACGTTAATTTTTTTGTCACCATGGCTGGCTCGCTCTTTCTTTGCCTTGCCCTTATTTGGGATTGGCCTTCCTTGTCGTCATGCGCCAGGTGCCTCTGTTCTTGATCGTCACATGATCATGGTGCTGTTCTCTTTTGTTCCTTTGTATTGTATTATTTAGTCAGCTCAATTGTGGTCCTAATCTAGTTCTTGCTGGCTCAGTTATGTTCATAGCGAGTTTGACCATGTGGCCCTCGTCTCTACGCATTATGTGTCCGTACCATCTTAGCCTGCCTTCTCTCTTTTTCTCCGAGATTTGTGCAATTTTGATATCGTCTCGTACTTTCATGTTTTTCACTTTGTCCACGTGCGTTAATCCTGTTGCCCGGCGAAGCATTTTCATTTCCGCCACACGAATATTCTGGTTGTGCTTAGCTCGCATCAATTCCGACCATTACAGCTTTACTGGTCTTACGCAGATTTCGTACAAATTTCCCTTAATCGTTAAAGGCACTTTCCTGTCACATAAGAAGCCCGTCAGGCTGCACGACTTCAACCACACCGCATTAACTCTGTATATCACACCTTCGTCTATGTTTCCAATTTCGCTCAGGATTGATCTTAGGTACTGGAAACCTGCTGTAGCCAATAACAGATTGCCCATTAATACTGGGAGCCTCTCGTTGGCTTGTTTCCTCTTCTCCAAACGGTAAAGGTAGGTATTCGGTGTTCTTGACATTTATACGTATTCTGTTCTTTGTCAATATTTCATTCCAAGAGTTCAATTGTCTCCCAGGCAAGCGAGGTTCTCATTAACTAAGAATATATCATCCGCGTAAAGGATATTCCATAGCAGTTTGCTTTAAACCTTATCTGCAAGATGATCCATAGCAAGGTTAAAAATCAACGGACTGAGTGCTGAACCTTGGTGCACACCGACCATCACTGAGGGATTTTGCGTGAGTCCGCCAGGTGTACGCGCTTACGCGGTGGTTTCGTGGTACTTGTCTTGAATCAGGTTGATGTATTCTTCTGGTATTCCCTTGACTCGTAAATAGAGCCATACTAATTATCTAGGTTCCCTATTGAAGTCCTTTTCAAGATCTACAAAAAGCAGATATTTCTTCCTACACCGGTATTTCTACGATAATACTCCAATTGCCTGTATTGCATCTGTTGATGACATTCCGGCTACGAATTCGCATTATTTCTGCCATTTTTTAATGCGATCTTTTAGAACCCTTTCCCATATCTTAAGGGTGTGTAATGCTAATTTGATCCCTGCATAGTTTTCACATTTTTGTACATCTCCTTTGCTTTCATATAAGCCGAGACTTTAGCCATTTTACTTCTTCCATACCACATTGCCTCCACACTTCTGCCAGTATCTGATCGAGTCCACAGCTTTGGTTGTTTCTCATTATGTTGATAGCCAGCGATGTTTCCACTTCTTGGCCTTGATTGGCCCTAAGACTGGGCTACCTAATTCTAAAGGTTTATGACCATTTTTCTTGCTCAACAGTTTGTTGTAGTCTTTTGTCCAGCGGGCTTTGAATTTCACCAACATTCCATTTTGCTTTGGAAAACTCATTTTATTTTCCCTGTAGTACACATTCTTCTTCTTAATTGACGCGATAACCGCTTACGCGATTTTGGCCGAGTTTAAAAAAGCGCGCCAGTCGTTTCTTTCTCGTGCTAACCCACGTCAGTTGGACACACCAAGTGAAGCCAAGTCCTTCTCCACCTGATCTTTCCAACGCAGAGGAGGCCTTCCTCTTCCTCTGCTACCACCAGCTGGTACCGCATAGAATACTTTCAGAGCCGGAGCGTTTGTATCCATTCGGACGACATGACCCAGCCAACGTAGCCGCTGGATCTTTATTCGCTGCGCTATGTCTATGTCGTCGTAAAGCTCATACAGCTCATCGTTCCATAGCCTTCGATATTCACCGTTCAAAAATCTTACGCAGAATCTTTCTCTCAAACACTCCAAGCGTCGATTCTTCGAATATTGTCATCGTCCACGCTTCTGCGCCATACGTTAGGACGGGCATGATGAGAGCTTTGTAGAGTGTTAGTTTTGTTTGTCGAGAGAGGACTTTACTGCTTAGTTGTCTACTTAGTCCAAAGTAGCACTTGTTGGCTAGAGAGATTCTACGCCGGATTTCAAGGCTGACATTGTTATCGGTGTTAATGCTAGTTCCTAAATAAACGAAGTCTCTTACAACCTCGAAATCATAACTGTCAACAGTGGTGTGGGTGCCGATACGCGAGTGCGCCGACTGTTTCTTTGATGACAGTAGGTACTTCGTTTTGTCCTCGTTCACCACCAGACCCATTCGCTTTGCCTCTTTATCCAGTTTGGAGAAGGCAGAACTAACAGCGCGGTTGTCAATATCATCGGCATACGCCAACAATTGTACTCTCTTATAAAATATTGTGCCTGAGCGGTTAAGTTCTGCGGCTCGTACGATCCTCTCCAACGTCAGGTTAAAGAAGTCACACGACAGCGAGTCACCCTGTCTGAAACCTCGTTTGGTATCAAACGGCTCGGAGAGGTCCTTCCCAATTCTGACGGCGCTACTGGTGTTGAGCAACGTCATCTTGTGAAGCCGTATTACTTTTGTGGGAATACCAAATTCGGGAATCACGGCATACAGATAACTCCTTTTTGTATTCGCGAATGCAGCTTTGAAATCGACGAAAAGATGGTGTGTGTCGACTCTCCTTTTGGGTATTTTCCAAGATTTGGCGTATTGTAAATATTTGGTCGATGGTAGACTTTCCAAGTCCAATCATTTGGTTGACGGTGGGCTTCAGCCTTTCACACAATACGCTCGCTAGAACCTTATAGGCGATATTTAGTAGACTAATCTAATCTAATCTAATCCCGCGGTAATTGGCACACATTGCAGGATCGCCTACTTATGGATTAGGCAGAGCACACTTAAATTCCAATCGGCAGGCATGCTTCCATCCGACCATATTTTGCATAGAAGCTAGTGCATGCACCTTACCAGCTCCTCGCCGTCATGTTTGAATAGCTCAGCCGGCAGTCCGTCGGCGCCCTCTGCTTTGTTGTTCTTTAGCCGCGTTATCGCTATTCTCACGTCGTCATGGTCGGGTAGCGGAACGTCAATTCTGTCGCCGACGATTGGGGTATCGGGATCTTCACATTTTCTGTGACATGCGCAGCTATCACCATTTAGCAGGTTCGAGAAGTGCTCCCTCAATAATTTAAGATTGCTCTGGATGCCAGTCACCAGGTCGCCGTCTTTGTTTTTACAGGACAGTAGACATTACATCTAAAAAAACATAAAAAATTAATAATCTAGTAAAAATATACACGGACCGATTGACAAAAAACACTGAACGAACATTTAACATATTTATCTCGATACTCGACGACGGAAATGTAAATGGATTGGACAAACACTTCGGAAGTCTCATGGAGATATTGTCAAAGGAGCCTGAGACTGGTGCCCGCAAAGAGGTTCGCGGAAGACTATCCACCTCGTTGAGACGATTAGTTGAAACAGAAGCGCTTCAAGCAGGCCATTCATGGCGACCAATCAAATTTCTAGCATTGAATAGGCCTAGTTTTAACTTTCTTTTTGACGGCATGTATTCCTCCTTGGAACCACGGGAAAATATGTCTATATGTACATATACAGCACACAGGCTCTTGTAAAATCTTAGAATAAAATCTATAAAAAAAATTTTGAAGCACCTTCTCAAGTTCTGAAATAGTAACGAATTACGAAACCAAAACAAAAAATTAGTTGCCTCCTTCGTATTAACGCTGATTGCATGTCAAAGTTCCCTTCCCATGACACCCAGATTTAATGAATCAAAATTCAGAAAAATATGCATATCTGAAGGTGTAGACAAAAATTACGTTCTCGCCTATTTTACAGCTGATCGTAAACTCCCAATCCTCCTTTAGTTTTTATTGCCAGTTCTTCAGCTGTTCTAATTTACATTTATGCATTGCCACTGCTTACCTCGATGTCGCTTACGTTAATTTTGCGGTTAGGGCTCGATATGCAAATCTTCACATGCGTTCGGTCGCACACACAAACTTACACCCAGATGCACTTGTCTGAATTTCAATTTATGTACGAGTATGCAGTGTATTCTCCCTGCAGGTGGCTTTTTCCCTAGCGTCGAATCATTTTAGTACAGATACCCGAATTTAATAGAAGAAATCATACTAGTTCGTCATTGACTAGAATAAGACCAGTAGTAAAATTATATACATATTTGTCTGCAAATTAGTAAATTTTTTTAAATTCAAATTTAATATTTAATACCCCCTAATCAAATACATTATTTTATTAGTTTATATTTTAATGAAGTCTGCTGGATAAGCTTACAAACCATTTATAATTTAACAGAGAGAAGAAACTTGCTTTAAGCCTGGCTGAAGTTCAATTAAAATCTATATGGAGCGCATAATTACTAAAGGGTGAACAAATAAGAGGTATCGGATTTTAAATTGAAATAAAATCTCGAAAATTTATTTTGTAAAGATAGTCCCTTTCAAATATTGGCCGCAACTGCGCCGTAATTCGGCCACCCGTAAACACCAATTTTGAATGACTCGTTGGAGGCTTCGGTATCTCGTGAATAACTTTAGTAATGTTGGCGTCCAATGCCTCAATCGAAATTGGTTTATCCACAAAGCATTTATACCTTACTTGTCTCGACAATTAAAAGTCCAAATGCGTGATATCACACGAACTTGGTGGCCAATCCACTGGTCCCAGAGAAGAGATAAATTACTACAAAATGACTACACAGAAAATCCATTGTTTCACGGGCTGTATGGAAAGTAGCGTCGTCTTGTTGGAACCAAATGTTGAGGAGATCACGCGATTCAATTTCCGGCATCACGGCATCAAAAAGTCGTTTATCATGACGCAATAGCGTTCGCCATTCATAATTACATTGGTACTAGCCTCGTCTTTGAAGAAAAATGGGCCGACGATTCCTCCAGCCCATGTGTCGTTGCAAACGGTTGTTTTCAATGAATATAATGGCTCCGAACGGCAGATATTTTTATAAGGAGCTTTTTCATGGCAGAAATACACTCGGAGGTTTGCCATTGCCTGCCGAGGGGCGACCGCTATTAGAAAAAAATCAAGAATGATCAAGAAAAAATATCAAGATTATCTTTATCAAATTTCTACAAGCAAAATTCAAACAAGCAGATTCCTTCCTCCGAATTCTATCAGCAAAAATCTTAAAAACGTGTATAGCACCGATATTTCTATGTGTTTTTTTGTATTGGGTATGGGAATAAGTTTCCGTCTCTTCTTAGCCAAAGTTACGAATTATTTAAACAATTAAATAATAAATGACATCATGTGAAGTATGCACCATTGGAAACTAAAACTTTCCACCATCTTTCAGCCAGCTGACGAAAAATTCGAGCTCTTTTGACTTCATCCATACATTGAGCCAGTTTGCGATGATCTCGTAAGAAGTGAAACGCTCTCTCAAGGGCTGACTTCATTGATCGGAACAGAAGGTAATCCAAAGGTGCATTGTCTGGTGGGGCAAGATTTCCCAATTCAGTTCATCTAAATATTTCTGGACTGAAAAAAAATGCTGTGAGAGCTCGATTCAAACGCATTAGCTGCAGTCGGTAACGATCGCCAGTGATGGTTTCAGATGGTTTAAGTAGTTCATAATAGATGACACCCTTCTGATCCCACCAGAGGTACAACATAACCCTTGAAACATGAATACTTTTTTTTCGCTGTCGATGGACCTGATTCACCTGGTTCATCTGGCAGCCTCCGACATTTTCGACGCTTAGGGTTATCAAAATATATCCATTTTACATCGCCGATGCAGAGAACCTTTTCGTTTCTGCCGCTCAAGAAGCATCTCACACATCACCAAACGTCTCTCGATATCTCTCTCCTTTAACTGATGTGGTACCCAGTTACTTGTTTTCTGGACCATTCCCATCGCGTGCAAGCGTTTACCGACGGTTGATCTGTCAACATCCATCTCTTTATCCATATCATCAAGGATTCGACATGCGTCTTCATCCAATAATTTGATCGGTGCCTCTTCGCGATCTTTATCACTCACGTCGAGATTACCACTTTGAAAACGTCGAAACCACTCCTTATAAGTTATATTTGATGGAGCGTGATTACCGTAAATATTGATCAATATATGACACGTTTTAGCTGCACTTTTCTTTAAAAGATAGTAATGAGACATGACCTCGAGCAAATGCTGTCGGGATGAACGTAGACATTTTTACGCTTCAAACGAATGTCAGCTACTGCGTTCGAAACCCCACATATACACCTTCAAATCACCAGTATATTTCTAGAGTGAACACAAAAATAATATCAGCAGCGATACCTCTGTGAAATTTATTCCCATACACAATATTTTCTTTTTGTACTTTTTTTCAGAACCTAATTAGCTTTACTGGCGCCGCTGTACGAGAAACGTAATTGGGAAAGTCACTTGAATTTATTAAAAAATGGTGCTAGAACAAGAAATGAATGCCAGATGACAGGAATAGAGTAAGCAAGTTTTTGTGGCAACGTAGTTTTTGTCTTTTATTTCGCAATCCAGTGATCGGACTCAAAGGAGCTACAGAGAGTCGTTTTATTGGAGAAAAAAATTAGCAGCATGAGTTCGAAATTTAGTTAGGATTAATTTTATTTATGTTTCTAAAGTGAATAGCTTAAATTATATTCCTATGTTCGTTTTTTTTTCAAGAATTTGTTTTAATTTTTTAGGATTTACTCATAGCCTAAGTTTCATGCAATTTTTGAATGTTTTATTTACACTTTTAATATGAAATAGAATATTTTGAGGTGTTGAAATGGAACGGAAAGATTTTTTTTTTTTAAATATATATTTATATTTTTTTTAAATATATATATAAGAAATTGCATTCGAAATTTTTTCGGCTAGTATGAACTAATCCTTTAACTGGAATTTTGGTAATACATGGGCGGAGAATTGACATCTAATATGGGCAAAGATGGAACACGAACTGGGTAAACTGAAAAGTGAAACGGTAGTATTCTAATTTACAACGAGTATTTTCCCCTGCAGGTCTGCTACTAGACGCAAACCAGTCGTTTGATGTGCTTCGCAGCCTACGGCATACCTCAGTTGTGCGTTCCCCGTCGTTCTTTCATGCATTAGGAAATCGGCTTTGGGTTTTGCTGTACTGCTCTTTATTAATGTTAATGTTTTCATTGTTTTTGGCTCAACTACAGCAGCTCTAAGTTCTCTAGTGAAAGCATTGGTCGTATACTCAATTGCTGTTGTTTTACAGCTAAACGCCATAGTTGCTTTTGTAATATTTTTGTTGTAGCTGTTATCGGTGCTCTATTGACAATACATGGTGATTTGGTAAAGCTGAAATGAAATTTCCCATTAATAAGTTTAGTTTGACATGCATGCGGACAGCTGGCTACTCCATCTGCACAATTGCTTTTACATGCCGAAAGAGAGTAGGTACACATATACAGAGGCATATACGCATGAGAATATATCCCTTTACGAGTACATGAGCAATGATAGTGTACTTGCAAATTATGGTTTAGACTAGTTTTATCATATGGATCGATTGTTTGGAAAGAAGCTCTGGGAAGAGATTACAATATGAAAATACTTGGCAGAATACAAAGATCAGCCTGTGCAATTACGGTCGGTGCAATTCGATCATGCCCTAGGGCACCTCTTAATGCACTCACACATGTTATGCCGATAGATCTACATATCAAGAAGATTGCAACTATTTAGGTTAAATGAAGTGGGTCGTTGGAGGGAAAAGACTTATAGGCATGTTAGTCTATTATTGCGACAAAATCAGTACACCTCGGAGAGGACCACTGAATTTGTTTGTCCCTACGGTAAGATTCAGTAGGAATTTCGCCATTCTCTTTCCATCTCGGGAGGAATGGAGTAAAGGACTTTCACTAAACGACTTCGACACTGCAGGTCTATACAGAAGGTTTAAAAATGGATTGTAGTGTTAGAGCTGTTATACATATATTCTCATAGACCAAAAATTGAGAAATTTGTGCGTCTTCCTAATACTTGCAGTGTTTTCTAAGCGGAGGTATTAGCAATAGCGGAAGCTTATAGGCTACGAACCGCAGACTTTTTTTATGGTAAGTGCAATATCGCTATTATTTCGGATAGCCAAGCTGCAGTCCAGGCACTGGATTCAGTTACAAAACCCTTTAAACTGTTCGAAAGAAGCAAAAATAGCCTTACGACCTTGAGCGTAAATCATAAAGTTACCTTAATCTGTGTCCCACTGGGCGTAATCAGGAATGCAATCTCCTTAAAATACCTACGAATCACGGATTGTAAATGGAGGGATCAGACGACATGCAAAGTCAGCAGAACGTTATGGCCCACCTATAATGCCAAACAAGCGTCAACATTGATAAATATGAAACGAAGGAATGCCTGCAGACTCACGGCAGTCATAACTGGCTTCTGGCCCATAGGTGAGAAAGCAGCTAAAACGAGCATCACTTACAAATCATACTGCCTTATCTGTAACCCTTGACAAGCCGCTTTTTGAAAACCTCGAAGAGCTGGTCGTTAAAGACGTAAACACCCTTAAAAGGTTTCTTAATCACACATTCTGAATATAGTCGTGTAGGAATAACTTTTTGGTAGCAAGGATGTGGCAACAAAATGGTGCGGAAGCGCTAATTGGATTCTTATTGCATTAGCACTTAAACCTGCCAGCCAAGCCCGCTTGCGGGCAATCTCTTGTAGCCTTTAATAGAGTTCATTGTTCCTCCTAGTCCTACACTAAATTTTCTAGATTTCTACATCGATACATCCTTTTTAGGGTACGTCGTTTTAGGCTAGCTCATAGTTGATTGCCTCATAGGCTGTATTATCGAAAGCTCCTACCGCATCTTAGTACAATATAACTTTTCAATGATACGAGATGTGTTCAAAAAGTTTCGCGAATTTCGTGTTGTTTTCAAAAATTATTTATCTATTCACTAATATCTAGTTTATCCCCTTCAAAAGAATCCCCATGAGATACTATGCCATTGTGGCAACTTTTTTCCAATCTTCGAAGCACTTAAAAAAATTATTTTTTTTTATCTTGTTCAGCTCCTCCTTCGATGCCGTCTTAATCTTGTCAATCGTAGCGCAGAGTCGTCCTTTCATGGGCCTCTTCAGTTTAGGGAACAAAAAAGGCACAGAGGGCCAGATCTGGGGAATACGGTGGCTCTGGCATCATTAGTGTGTTGTTTTTTGGCCAAAAAGTCGCGCACAAGTAACGATGTGTGAGCAGGGGCGTTATCGTGATGCAAGAGCCAATTTTTGATCTTCCACAAATCCGAGCGTTCCTGGCAGTTTTCTTCGCGCATAACTTGCAGGTAATATCCTTTATTGACCGTTTTACCCTGTGGCAAGAACTCATGATGCTCAACGCCCCTGCAATCGAAGGAAACGGTGAGCAAAACTTTTTCATTCGACCGAACTTGGCGCGCTTTTTTCGTTGGTTCGTGCGGCAGCTTCCATTGAGATGACTGAGCTGTGGTTTCCACGCCATAACCATAAACCCACGATTCGTCACTAGTTATGACCCTCTGGAGCAAATTTGGGTGGCCGCGGACAGAGTTCAACATCTCATTAGCAATGTTCATGCGATGCTGCGTTTGGTCGAAATTGAGCAGTTTTTATACGAATTTTGCGGCGACTCGTCTCATGCCCAAATCATTGAAAAAAATCAAATGGAACGATACAATCGATATGTCTAGGTCGTCAGCAACTTCTCTAACGGTGATTGGCCAATGAAGTGCCCGGTCGTCCGGCACGCTTTTCGTCGTTCACATCTTCTCGGCCTTCTGAGAACATTTTGTACCACCGATAAACGTTGCTTTGGTCCAAAGTAGCTTCTCCGTATGACACAGTCAACATTCGGAATGCATCCGCGCACTTAATTTCGTTTGTCACACAAAATTTCATACAGGTTGTTTGGTCCATCTTTTTGAATAGGTGCAAATCAAAGCCGAGCTGAAACACGTGAAGGCAGAGCAGCTGTCATCAATTAACTGAACATTCAAAATGGCCAAACTCGTCGGCATGAGTGAGAGACATGAGTATCAACATATCGCCACAAAAAAATCGAAATTCGAAAATACATAACCTGCGAAAATTCAAAATTCGCGATACTTTTTTGAGCACACCTCGCATATCTTCTGAGAAATCGGGTAAATGTTACGGAGAAGAAAGGTTTTAGTTGTTTTTAGAGTACGGCTATGGCGAAAATTTGGATGATTCCAAAACCTACTGGAACTAGTTAAAAAATAGTGAACTTCATATCAGAGCCTTCATATCCATGAACCTTTTTAATAAAAACGAAATTATATTAAACTTTGTACGCATCCTTTCCTTCTCTTGCATGAACAGTTGAAAATCTAATTATTACCAAACAATTTTCTTGCTTTCAGGTTAACGCCGCTTGCACGCAGTACTGACCCATTTTAGTTATCGCATGTGCCCACATAGCAGACATCGCACTGTACTGCAACAACCTGTGTATTTATAGGCTGTCTGCCGAAAAGCATTTCCATTTCGTCCACTCTGCCTATACGTGCGTTTTTATTGTTCATTGTTGTTGTTGTTGTTGTTGACAGTAGTTATCATCAATGTTACTGACGGAAATATCGATTTTGGATTAGGTTCTAAAATGTGAGCGTAACTACCTGGCGTTTGTATGAATGTGAGAGTATACACACACATATACGTGATTGGCTACAGGTAGAGAATTGGTAGAAAATTGAATTGCGCACATACCATATTTCGGGCTTAGTGCCGACACACATACATAAGTATGTACACACCTACTCGGAGACAGTTGAATTTTCCAACTGCCACTGTATTAGTGATATCACGTACACACATTCACACACATTCAATGTTCGGACAAATTGGGCACAACCGAACTGAAGTTGCGGTTATTTGCTTCGAATCGAATGCATTGCGATTTTAAAACTTTCGAAAGCGGCACGTTAACGGCGTGGTGCGGTGGTGAACTTACCAACAACGCTACTAAATGCCAGGCCAATGGATACGTGGATCGATGGGAATCGCAGAGAATTGCTCTATTTGCCTATATGCTCGCACATATTTGAGCAGCACGTGGAATCATGTTTATGTACAGGCGTATGTCTACCTATACGACACACACATTTGCAAACGCGCCCATCTCGCAAGCACATACCTACTAGGTTGTGCAATAAGTTTTGCGGTTCGATAAGAAAAACTCAATTTTATGGCGTGATATACACTTTATTATGATTCAGTATAGTCTCCCTGAGTTTCGTATGGAGTTTTACCAGACATCTCTCTGACAAACTCACTGACATGCAGGTAAAGGTGGACTAGACTGGTGGTCAACAGCGCCAAGGCAAAGGCTATGACAGTGAACCACAATGGGTCGAATTTGTTGAAAGTTTCTGCTACCTCGAACCGCAAGGCGCACTAAACTGCGATTATTCAGCTGAGGTGTGAGGTCAGTATTGTTGTAAGGAAGTAAAACATGGCTGGTCTCCAACACCATCACACGGAGGCTACAATAGTTCGTCAACAAATGCCTTCGCGAAGAATATTCTAGCCGAAAACCATCAGCAACGATGCGCTGTGGAGATCAACAAATGGGGAGCCCATCCTATGGCGATGAATAGGTCACAAGCTTAGAAAACCACCAGATAGACTCACGAGAATGGCACTGGACTGGAACCCACAAGGGAGCAGAAGTCGCAGTCGGCCAAATATCACTTGGCGAAGGTCGATGATGCATAAGCTAGCAAATGCCGCCATCACATGGGACGGTGCAAAAACAACAGCCCAGAACCGTGTACGATGGAAGAGTATTGTCGAGACACAATACTCCCAATCTTTGTGCACTCCAAAGGTATAAAAGAATAGTCTTCCTGGACATCGAGACACTTGTTCCCACGAGATTCCAATTTATGAATTTCATTCCTGAAGCGAAAATATATGACCTCATCATTTGACGGAAAATGCTTTTCTTGCATGCATTTTTTAGGGGTGGAAACAGATGAAAGTCGCCAAGGGTCAAATCTCGTGAATATGGTGGATACTCCAACGATTCGAACTTTAATTCATGGATTTTAGCCATTGCCAAAATACTCTTGTGAAACGGTGCATTGTTCTGATGAAAAGAATGGTGCAATTTTTTATTTTTTGCAAACCTGGTATTTTTTTCTCGAAGTTTTTCCTTCAGCTGGTCTAAAAGGTTACAAAAATATTCAGAATTTATTGCTTTATCAGTTTGAAGGAGTCCACAAACAAAACTCCTTTCGCATTCCTAAAAATTGATGCTAACACCTGTTTGGCCGATTTCCGGACAAGAACTCGTTTCGGAGCCGAGGAACCAGGTTCACATACCTCTTTAGTCTCTAGCTTTTAAGTAGGTTCTTGGTGATATACTCACGTCCTATCCATAGGTATGAGTCGATGCACAAAATCCAATTTATCTTTTCTAAAAAGCCCTAAATGTTGCTGAGAAAGTCCCATTCGAATGTGTTTTTTTCCATTGTTAGCGAATGCGGCACGCATTGTGCACACAGCTTTCTGAAACCCAATACTATAGTAAAAATATTGCTTATACTTCCCAATGAGATGCCTAGGGTTTCTACTAAATCCCTTTCAGTCACTCGATGATTCTCCAATACGATAATCAGTATTTCTTCTACGATTTCTGATGTAGTTGCTGTTTTTGTACGTTCTTGACGTGGATTGTCATCAAGGCTGCACTAATTACTGACGAAATGTTCTTATACACTTTCAACATTTGTTCATAAATTTCCTCTGCTTTTAAACATTCCAAATATAAAAATTCATTCACTGCATAATACCTGATTTTTTTCACTGTAGAAAATACTGCGACTCATCGATACTAAATGGAATGAATGAAATGAAACTTCGCGAGCATAACGAGGAAAGGCATACCAAATTTAGGCTGGTAGCAACGCCCTCTCTCATCAAACCGCAAAACTTATTGAACAACCTAGTACACCAACAACCTGTATATGACCAACATTTGGACAGAAATTTCAATGACTTTTGAAGTTAAATCATTTGTGGTTGGTCCTGTAGATTTGGGAAATGATAAGAAGTTAGGCGAAGAGAAATTCTGGTGGATAAAAAAATGCTTTGTGTGTCACAAGTTTTACTAAATAGAAAAGAATTAGAGTTCGTATCTGGTAGTTTATGTGAGGAGTTTGCTTTTCGAGACTAATGACAATTAGAGCTTTGTTTTTCAGAAAATGCAGTAAGTTGTGAAGGGATCGGAATAGTGTGTCTCTACCTTCTGCTTATCTTAAACTAGCGCTCTTAGAAAATTCTAATACACACATTCACACTTTAAGTTGGGGAAACAGTGTCAATTTAGGGAAAACCCTCGTACTCGTGCAAGCAAAAGCAGCGCAAAATAAGCGAAATCACCTCTAGCCAAGCAAATTTCAACCAACTATTTTCTACTAAGCCCCTGAAAAGGTGACCCAATTTGATGCCAAATTCGGTAACATGAGCAAAATCCTTTTCCCGAAATAAGTCTGCAGGCGCGAAAGTGCAGTCCATTTGTAATGAATGTGGCAACTTCAAGCGGATGATAAATGTGAGCGTCAAAAAGATAGGCTGAGATAGATGATTGGAGACTAATGGAAGTCGATGGCAAAGATAACGGTGGCGATGATGATGATGGTGATGATGATGATGATGGTGATTCTCTTGCTAGTTGATGTTGATTTTTGCTTTGTCATGTTGATGAGCGGCTTGCGAGTTGAATGGATTTTGGGCTATATTTGCGCTTATTCGACAATGCAGTTTACTCAATTCATATGCAAACACAAACATAAATGGAAGTATACCCCGCCGCAAATACACATATACACACACACACACACTTATGCAGTACGCCGATATTACACAGAATGGGGTCAATAGAGTTGAGGGTGCGGGTGATGCAATGCCAGAAAGGGTTGCACTGTGACACACTTTCGTCGCACAGATTCCAATCAGCCGGTGGGCAGGCATTGTCAACATGCAACGTGCCACATGCAACAATGCAAACGTTTGCACTTACTGACCAAGTAAATGATGAAGAACTGATTGAATTAGCAAAGACCGTGTGGGCGAGCAGGGTTAATGTTGCTATGCCGCACCCAGTAGTTTCAATTTTATCGGGGTCATATCGTCTAGTAAGAATCTTCATATCAAGGCAATACCAATAATAAGTAGTTATGTGCAGTTGAGTATTGATTGAATGCTTGTAGCTAGATTGATTGCATTAATTTATTTTATAATTTAAATTATGTTCCTGATTTTATCATATAATAATTTTGATCGTCCTAAAAGATGTAGTAGGATGTTTTAGTAGAAGTTAAGACTACTCGTATTGCAAACAAAAATCTCCACTCAGATCAAGACATTCCAAATGGATGAAGAAATCGGTTTCCAACAGGACTAATACCTGAAAAATGTTCTGAGTACTCATTGCGGAAGAAGGCAAAATCTTTCAGTAGGCCAACGCAACGCTGTGTCCCGATTCAATTTCTTAAATCAATTTGGCAACGAAGCATCAATGAAGAGACTTTTAGTCCAAATGACGCCTACGACGTTATCGAAGCAACCGAAAGTTTACAGCCTACACACAGATACACATTACTCCAGCTACACCAAAAGAAGTTGGCAAATAAATCAATAAAATTAAGTTCAAAAAGTCTCCTAGTTTTGATTTGATAACCGCTGAAGTGCTACGAAATCTCCCAATGAGCTGCGTAATTTACTTGAACAATTTACTTAATAAATGCTTTAACTTGATATACCCTATGATCAGAAAGTACCGGGAATGTCTAAATAAAACAAAGCAGAGTTAAATTTTAACCAAATTTGTTTTATCTCCTTCAAAATATGACCCGTCTGAAGCCATACACATGTGCCAACGTTTAACCCAGTCCTCCATGCACCCCTGGTAGGCCGACGAAGGGATGGCCTTCCGCTCATTCGTCGCATTCTCTTTGATCTCCTCTATCGACTGAAATCTACTTCCACGAAGTGGTAACTTCAACTTGGGAAACAAAAAGAAGTCGCACGGGGCCATATCAGGTGAATACGGTGCTTGCACGATGGTATTTACTTGGTGTTTGGTCAAATAATCCAGCACAATTTGTGCTCGGTGCGATGGCGCGTTATCATCATGTAAAATCCAAGAATTGTTTGCCTACATTTCCGGCCGTTTGCCACGTACAGCATCTCTCAAACGCTTCACAACGGATAAATAATATTCTTTATTGACTGTCTGGTCCGATGGAAGGTACTCATGGTGCACTACGCCTTGGCAATCGAAGAAAACAGTCAACATCACCTTCCCGGTACTTTTTGATCATAGGGTATGTGCCAATGTAAGTAAGCATTTCTCAAGGTATTGCTCGTAGGGTTACTTCAAAAGCTAAATTCGATGCTGCCAGCACAATTCTTCGAGTTGCTTTCGTCATATCTCGATAACAGGTACTTTTGCGTTACTACGAAAATTCCCATTCTGCTTAAAAAAAAAAAACAAACACTGGCGTACCACAAAGGAGCATCTTGAGGCCTCTGCTGCATCTCCTCTATACAAAAGACCTACCATCGGCAGACCAATATGAAACTTGATACGGCGCTACTTGTAGTGCACGATCAAATTCAAGGTGCTGATACTAAGCTTCAAGATGCAGTCAACCAGATTGCCTCCTAAGCCAAAAAGTGTTGGACTAAACCAAACAAGGGCGGATTTTAAACTCAAAAAACTGTATTACTTAATTGGATCGCGCTCTACATTGCCAACATTTAACAAATCACCTATCTACAAACAAAATTTACAGCCCGTCTGGACCTTGGGCATCCAATTATGAGGATGTGCAAGCAAAAAGTACATAACTTCCATTGAACGTCTACAGAACCAGATTCTTCGAATCTTCGCCGTGAGCTTGACATGTTAACTGTCACTGAGGTGACGAAATAATTTGCCACAGCTCACAAACATCGTCTACAAAACCATGTCAACGTGGCTGCATCCAGCTTACTTCAACAACACAAAGTCGGCTAAAGTGCATAAAAGTTGAAGACCTCACGCACAGCGAGTAGCCCAAAATTTATTTTTATTAATATGTCTTTCGTAGATGTATTTACAGGGTGCGGCACTCGAAGTGTAACCAACTGCAGACCGCTCGCGCAGCTGATGTTCCGTCATCCCGTTGTCTGTTAGTTAGCTAAATGATAGTCCAGAGTACTGTTTATAAGCGCGCGGAAGCATTTTTTCCGAGAGTAAATGCAAGAAAGGAAAATCAGTAATGGATTTCAAACGCAATAGTGTGATTGCATTATATTTAGCTGTAAAATCACAACCAGTGATTGTTCGTGCGCTCAAGCACCTTAAAATAAAGAAAGTTTTTGTTTTGTCGCACCATTACTCGTTTCAATGATACTGGTAGCATCGCGAAACGTCATGGAGGTGGTCATCAAAAGACTGCAACGTCACGTGAAATAGTTCAAAAAGTGAATAACCGACTTGAGGACAATCCCCGACGAAGTGCCAATCAAATGGCGAAAGAATTGAAGTTATCTGATCGTCACATCCGCCGCATAATGAAAAATGATCTCAAAGTCAAGCCTTACAAGATCAAAAAAGCGCATGATCTCACACGAAAGCAGCAAAAAGTTAAAGAGAGAGAGATTGAGAGAGAATCTGAGTCATCGATTGGCCACCAGAAGGCAGCACCCGCAACAGGTAATAGTTTGGACCGCTGTAACCGCAGATGGGCGCTCTCCAATCGTTTTCATCGAACCTAGCGTCAATGTTATATGTTCGAGCTTCTAGCGTCAATGTAAATGCGAAATATTATTAGGAAAGTATTCTAGAGGCTACTTTGAAGCCGTGGGCAGACAATTATTTCGGTGGCAGATCATAGACGTTTCAACAGGGCTCGGCAAAGAATGCTAAAGCTCACAAAGCTCGAGTGAACCGTGAATGGCTAAAAAACAACGTTTCGACCTTCATAAGGCCACGCAATGGTTCTCAAATTAGCCAGATGCGAATTCGATGGATTATTCTCTTTAGGCCATTTTGGAGAGCAAAGTCCGAACTAAAAGATTCACCCCTCTCGAGGCGCTGAATAAAGCCAGAAGCTGAAAAAATACCTGCAAGTCACATTCGAGCAGCTTGCGATTCATTTCTGGACTGTCTCATTTGATGTTGACGAAAGATGTGCAGTCTTGTCTTTCCCAGGGCATTAAAGATTCCAAATATGCGCTATGGTTTCATCATCCTCCAGACTGAGTCGACAATCGGTCTCATTTCCAATGTGAATTTTTGAAAGAATGTATTTAATGGTGACCTGTCAGAAACCAACTATTTTCCATATGCCTACTTAGCGCATATGTAAAAGGTCTTATAAGCCATTTGACTCGACGGAGTTCTTGTGTGACTTCGCAATAAGTAATTCCTTAAGTAATCCCCCAACTACTATATTTACCCTGCAATTAGCGTCTGCCCAGTTGATACCACAATATGGTTCTGGGCTTTGAAAATCTGCTGCCGACCCCGCTCTAGTGAGGTCATCAGCAATTTCATTGCCTAATATTCTAAAGTGCACTGGAGCCCAGCAAAGTAGAATTTAATTTGTTGCACTAATATTTTAGTTAGCGCGTTTTGAACTTATTAACTATGTCGTACATATAAATGTACAATAACAACAACGATGCGATCCCAATATCAATCAATGGTTCAATTCAATGGTCCGTTCTGTTCGTTTTGCGCTTCATCATTAGTTTGGCAGCACAGTCTATGGTAATTGGTAGCACTGACAAGTGAATGTATACATGAATTTATATGCAACAAATTGGAAAGTATTTTATTCCAGAGATAAATTTAGCTACGCTGTGAAGCATAAAATCATATTCACTCATAAAATTCAAATTGATTAGCTCTTGAAAAACTGTGAGATACCAATTTTTAGTTGTAATATCTTGGAATTTTGAGATAGTGAATAATTTCGCTAATTAGTCTACCTGATTGCTGATAACATGACCCTGATATCTTGATACCCAGCAAGAGGGTGTTCCTCAACAAATATATTTGTTATTGTGTGAGTCTGTGGGACACATAGGTTTGCCCGGCTGTCTGACAATATACAGATGCGTTTCGAAGTAGTGCCGCCTCATAGGCATTCTCGGCCACAAATTAATATGCCATAGATCTCCGCTTTAAATACTGTGGGATAGATCGTCCAATCGGTATTAATCCTTTAAACCTTAGCCCAGTGACATTCTTGCTAGGGCATGGCATTATATACATAAGTATGTATATGAATACCAGACTGCCGACTCAGAATGTGTGTATGGACTACTTGTTATTGTTGTTGTTATTGTAGCAGCATAAGCTTTCTACTGGAGTGACAGTCCTTGGTCGAGTATAAATACCGGTTGTTCCGGTAACGAGAACCTACTGCCATGGGCCCGATGTCCTGTCTCCCAAAGCGTCTGATCTAAAGTAAATATCATGAAATTTCTGAACGTCTTAAGCGCAGGAGTCATCCCATCACGCATTTGCACTCCAGAATTACCTATGAATGTCATAACTATTCCCCTAACGGACTGTGAAATTGCCGATTCTTTGGTCAAAAATATGGCTTAGTCTTAATGATATTGCGGTAGGCTCCTTCTCAACCATGATAGGGAAGAGAGATATTCCTCTAAGAGCACTTGGTGCATATATCGCCTCTGTAATGCCAATTGCAGCAATTTATTTAATTTCGCCTTTGCCTAGTTTTAGGAATTATAGGTGACTATTGCTAAGCAAGGCGGCCGCCGTAGCCGAATGGGTTGGTGCGTGATTACCATTCGGAATTCACAGAGAGGTCGTTGGTTCGAATCTCGGTGAAAGCAAAATTAATAAAAACATTTTTCTAATAGCGGTCGCCCCTCGGCAGGCAATGGCAAACCTCCGAGTGTATTTCTGCCATGAAAAAGGTTCTCATAAAAATATCTGCCGTTCGGAGTCGGCTTGAAACTGTAGGTCCCTCCATTTGTGGAACAACATCAAGACGCGCACACCACAAATAGGAGGAGGAGCTCGGCCAAACACCTAACAGAAGTGTACGCGCCAATTATTTATTTATTTATTATTGCTAAGCAAGCGAATAATCGGAAGTCATTTTGGTCGATTTAACCTGTCCTTTAACAAAAAAAGGTGTGCAGGCGAAAACGACTTTTGTTGCCTTGTTGCTAACGACATCTAAGGGAGTATTCCATGTGAGAATTCTGTTTAGCAGCAAACCAAGATATATGGCCTACATAGAAAAAACTGATCTCTGTACTTAATAGGGTCGGTTTTAATATAGAAAGTTTCCTCCTTCGCGTGAATGGTACGATGATTGTCTTTTTTGGATATTTAAAAAGTTCTTCATTGTCGCACCTTTTCATACCGAGAAGTTATTATTTAAGTTAGGTATTTACCAAAACTCTGAAAGTTGAAAGTTCAACGAATTATGTTTAATTAAAATCAAAATTATTTGTTATATCCACTGACGGCTGACTAAATATAAAACAATTTAAGGCTGCGTTTGAAAAGTAATATTCCATTTAATTCCTTTGTCTAAATTTGTGATTAATATTAAATTAAAATTCACTCATTTAGAGCAGCGAACTCATTTGACAAAGCCGAGAGTCGACATTGACTTTGTCACAACAAAGGTATACTCTGCTGATGGGCACTTGGAAATAATTATGTTGATATGCCGCATTATTCCTACGCACGTGCGTGGCTGCGTGTGTGTACTATATATGCACACATCTTTCTAAACGAGTTAAATGTATCCGTCAGCTACAAAGATGCATATTTTTTAATTGTTTTTTTTTTTTTTCAAGTACAATCGTTCCCATCTGTCGCACTAAGTATGTGAATATACCCTCGTATGCCTTGGTGTAATGAACTCGATCAACATCATTATCCAGCGCATTTTCTTCATTATCCAATGAAAAAGCAAAACCAGAAACAATCAATGACTACATTTAATTGGGAAAGTGACAATAATTAAATAAAAATTCCACCTCGATGATGATGACGGTGTAAATTGAATTTTCAAATTAATTTCATCAGAAAAAAGGGCATTCGACTTACATATTCACATATCGTTATGAAAGAAACAATAACAATAACTCGTGTTTGTGAATATTTACTACATTAGGATGGTCTCAAAAAATAAATTGTCCAAGAAAATAGAAGAAAAATAAAAATAAATGTGATTACAAAGTTATTTATTTATTTTTTTTGTTGTTGTTTTTTTATGATTTAAAACTTTTTCATACTTCGGGATTTGAGGGCTGAAAAAGGAAATGGTTATTTTTTTGTTAGTAAAGTAAAGTAATTACATATTTTTGCATACAAATTAAAAGAGCAGATTAAATATTATCGATATGTAAACACTTTTTACCAACTACGCTGGCGCCAAAGGGTCAATATTAACCCTTTAATGCATGAATTGAGCTGTTTTCTTTGAAAGTGGTGTAAGTCCATTTTATATTATATGGAGATATTAATGGTCTGAAAAATATTGGAATATGTTAAAGCACTGATTTTATGTTTTTTAAATATTAAATTGATTTAAATTTATAATGTAATCATTTTTTAAGTGTGATTAACAAAAATGTATACTTTTAATGTCTTCAGAAGGACTTACACCACTTTAAAAGTCAGCTAAAAGCAAAAAAGTGAGCCGTTTTCTTTGAAAGTGGTGTAAGTCCATTTTGACAAAAAATTAGTTAATGATAAAAACAATGAAAATGTTAACAGATTTTTTTGAAAAAGTTTATAAATAAAAAGTTGATAGTATATTGTATTAACTCTTATCATTAACTAATTTTTTGTCAAAATGGACTTACACCACTTTCAAAGAAAACAGCTCAATTAATAAAGCGTTAAAAAATTGTTTCACGATGGAAATAGCTCTATTTGATTACCTATAAGACATATTAAAAGAAATATATCGAAAAAATTTGATATTTTGGTTTTTTTTTACGGAACCATAAAAAAACTGGTTGTAAAGTATGGAAAACAGTTAAAAACGCGGAAAAATGATTATCTGACAAGAAATATGAATATATCGACTCCATGAAAATATTTTTTTTTCAAAAATTACTTAAGTTTTACTCTGTTATCGTTTTTTAAAAATCACTCATACTTGAACTCTACTTTTTCACCGACTTGCGCAAAAGTGAGCTTATTTCAAAAAGTCTACCAGGCAATTCTTTTTACGTTTTATTATTCCTTAATTATTTGATGGATTAAAGTAGTTTGAAATATTTTAAAAAATTCACTTTGGAAATAATATTGAATCAAAAATGCATTACCATATATGGAATTACAAGCGGTAAAGGGTTAAAAAAACTTTTTAAATAAGTGATTAATTTTACCTTTGAAGAAATCTGGTTTTCGAGCCATCCTAATATACAAATATGGGCATTTCCATCAGAAGGCACACCGCAGACAAAATGTTCAAAGTTAATAAAATTGCATTGCCTTACTATATTTTGATAGAGCAACGGTCAAATTTAATGTAAACAAATTTTATGTAAATAGAAGTCATAACCTATTTCGGTATATTTCTGATGCTATTTTTATTTAAGTTTATTTTTGTTTATTATTTTAATACTACAAAATATTTTAACCGGTGGTACAAAATTAATCACCCTGTCGAAGGATTTTTAATTCAACATATTTGACACTTATGAACTAGTCAGCTGCAGTACACAAACAAAGAAACAATGGAGCGCCTAGAGCTCTAAATAAGGATTTCCATTACTTAAAAAACATTTTTTTATTTAGTGAAAAAGTTATTTAAAAACAAATTTGGATGATTAATAATTGCGCCACTTATACATACTTTGATCAAGTTTCATGGCATTGTGTGGAAATAAATACCTTGAAACTTGTGCTGATTCCGAAACATTTCTACTAAAATATCATGATGGAAAAAACAGTCACGTGCGACAGTGATTCAAATTTAATTAAAAAAAGTATAAATAATTTTAACCGGTGATACTAAATTAAAAATGTTAAATGCTTGCGTCAGAACATTGCTGGTTTGTAACGGGTTCTATCACAGATAATTTGCAAACCTTTATTAATAGATGCTTGAGACAAATTTAAAAAATATGGTGGCCGAAAACAAATAGCAACAACAACCAATTGACAAAGAAATTATGAAAATTAAGTATGGCTGGATCGGTCACTACTTACGCAAACCTGTGAGCGAAATAGTACATGCCGCATTGGAACGAAACACGCAAGGAAAAAGAAATAGGGGTCGACCAGAAATAACATGGAGAAGGCCAATCAACAGAGGGACGAGCAAATCATTCAGCGAACTAGGAGCTTTATCACTCGATAGAAATAGTTGGACATCTTTGGTGACTAGACTCAGTTCCTTAAAAATTATGTACACATATGTTTATATTTTTTAAGCATGTCAATAATAAATAATAATAATAAATATTTTATACTCAACATTCCAAAATGCATCATGTTTTAGCATTACCGCTCTTTGTAAGCTTTGGCCTGCTGCCCTTGGAACCTCCAAGCTTCTCGGTCTTTATCCCAAGTTTGATGTTATCTTTCCTCCTCCTCCAGGTTTGAAAATTGTGAATGAGAGCGCATCCCCCTGTCTTACTCTTACATAGCAACATTAGTAACATGGAAAATTTGCCTCTTCTTCTTCTCCTTGATTGACACGATAACCGCTTAAGGGGGCAGCCTCATGTAGAAGCCTCAATAAATCGATTTTTTTTTTCGATAATCTCAAAATATAGTATCTTAAAAATATACTGTGAAATTTTCATGCCGAAATTCTCAATATTATAACTTCTACAGCCCACTACTAGGTAGAGAGCGGTCCGCGCGCTCCTGTACCTCAAACTTTAATTTCAATTATCTCATAACGACTTTTTTAAAAACTGCTCGTATCGTAACTCAAAAAGTTATAGACCGATTTGTTTGAAGTTTGGCGAGGCCTTTCTGTATATTACTATCGGAAGGATAAACCTAAAATTTCACATAATTAGCGTTGATAAATTACTTTTTGGGAGTTAAAAATGTCAATAAAATATCCCAAAATTCCGACTTATTTTATAACTAATTTTATACTTGTTTTTTAATTTTATAGGTTCATCTTTTCCGTTAATATGTTATAAAAAAAAATTTCATTCAGATCGATAGATTAAGAGTAATAAATAGAGCAGTTTGGGACCTCGCGCCGTAGGCAGCCAACAAGGAATGATCCTGAACCGCCATTTTGAAAAAAAAAATTAAAAAAAATTTTTTGTTTGTATTCTCGAAAGGTTATATAAAGTTGTGTTAAAGCTTCAAAATAATATTTTATAATTATTTTATCACCTTTAAAAATATGTTTAAAAAATGACGGCTTTTAAGGCTTCTATGTCCATGAGGCTCCCCCCTTAAGCGATCTTGACCGAAATATTGCTTTAGACCGGAGTTTGAATTATTGGCCGCGACAACCACTTCAGTTTTTGTCCCATGAGAATGCTTTCACTTTTGTAATTATCTTTAAAATTAAAAATTTCCCAAAATCAACTTTAACACCAATTATAGGACTAATTAATAGCTATAAGTTACGCATATTAAGAAAGTTAAAAGAAAAAAATTATTTTAGATGACAATTTTTCTCAGTTTGAATATCCGACTCGATGGAAATGCCCATATATGAATGGAAGAATATCCGCACGCGCTTTTGCTCATTTGGCAAAGTGAATTGAGAGTAGACAACAGCATCAAGCGACTTCACCAACTTCATACCACCACGACGACAACAACACTCAACTTTATAATTGCATCATAAACACTTCATTAAAATATTAAAATTATTATATAAATTGCTGGCGAACGCCCAATGCGCATTAGCGGTTGCCATCTGCTACAGCTTTGCTGGCTTTGCATCTGTTGTTCAACACTCGACTGCAGCTGCCGCAAATGGAAAAAAAATACTCACAAAGTCATATAGAATGAATGCAAGCAAGAAAGTGGAGGGAGGAATACAAATCGCAACTGCCGTAAAACACTTTCGTCATTAAACTTCAACCACCACAATGCGAGGCAAACGATGCGGCAAACAGGATGCCCAAGATCGTCGTCGTCGTCGTCATCCGCACCATCAGCAGCCAAAGGCATACACACACACATCCCACACATGAAAACATATTTATACGTACATACGGGCTGCACATTAATAAGAGTGCATATAAATTTGCAAGCAATTCATATGAGTTTGAGGCACTCACTCCTACACAGCCGCACGCTCATACGTATTTACATACATATCCACATATCTACACATGCATTTATCCACATATGTAAGCACGAATGTGCGTTCTACGCGGAGAAAGCCAACTTTGCATAATCAGAAACTGAAAAGCATCTAAAAAAATTGTATACACATCCATTTGCACAGGCATTGGGTGTGTGTGTGTGTGTGGATTGAAGGAAGTGCAGAGTGATGACAATTGCACTTAACCCGAAGGTTCTCAATATTTTTCTTTGCACTTAAAATAGTAAGTACGATAGACTAAATTGGAAATAAAATATGGGCATCAACAAGTCCACTTGAGATTTCAGGAGCTTTTTCTTCTTTTTCATTGGCGCGATAAACGCTTACGAGATTTCGACCGAGTTGAACAAAGCGCGCAGGTCGTTTTCTTCTCATGCTAGCCGCCGCCAGTTGGACGCACCAAGTGAAGCCAAGTCCTTCTCTACCTCATCTTTCCAAAGCAGAGAAGGTCTTCCTCTTCCCTGCTACCACCAGCTGGTACCGCATCGAATACTTTCACAGTTCGGAGCGTTCGTATCCGTTCGGACGATATGATCCAGTCAACGAAACCGTTGGTTCTTCATTGGCTGTGCATACGTTAGGACGGGCATGATGAGAGCCTTGTAGAGTGTTAGTTTTGTTCGTCGAGAGTGGACTTCACTACTCAATTATCTACTTAGTCCAAAGTAGCACTGATGGCTAAAGAGATTCTCAGTTCATTAGTGGACGAAGTAGAAAATATTACAGCTAATTTGGACTCCGGGTCGTAAAAAAATTGTGGAAAACTGCATGGCAGATGAGCTTGCAAGGCAACGTACTACTAATCAGATTCGTGCTAATACTTGTGAAATTTTCTATTGAGCAAACTTGACGTTCCGGAAACAAAGGTCCTTCTAATGAGATACGATATTTTGTCGGCGACAGTTCTTTCCCGAAATCTTGAGAGAAAGTCAATATCATATCTCCCAAGCACGAAATGCATCACTACGCTTGAACAACGTTGGGAAGTATAGTATTGCAAGCTTATTTTCAAAATCAATGTTGGGAACGGTGCGTTTAGCGGAAATAAGTCAAAGCTATATTTTCTGACGAGGTGCATTTTCCTCTCGGTAAAACTGCCGCATCTGGAGATCGGAAAATCCTTGCATCCTCAGAGAGTGAACATTTGGTGCGGATTTTGAAACGGTGTTATCATCGGTCGATTTATCTTTCAAAAAGCTGCTGGAAATATCAACTCGGTCAATGTTGAGCGCCGCAGAGTAATGACAAACATTTTTTTTTTGTGGCCTAAAATTAAAGAAATGCAATTGGATAATACTTGGCTTCAACAGAATGGCGCACCATGCCTCAAAGCCCATTCCATAATTGATCTTATGCGCGTCAAGTTGTACCAGCCGTTTCGGCGATGCCAATTGGACATCTTTGAGCTAAGATTTGACGCTGTTTGAAATTTTTTTGGGAGATGGGATGTGAACCATTTATTATCGATTCTGGGCTCTAAGGCGAATATTGAGCAAGCCATTCGTGAGATAGGGTCAGAAACTCTCACCAATGTCTTGAAAAATTTAGTAGAAAGAATGCGCTACTGCGAAAGCAGTCCGAGCAGCATATATACTACATTATATGGATTATTCTTGACTATCAAGCGCTTGGACTTTGGTAATATTTTCAAGATTATCACGAGATCAAACGCCAAAAGTTGGTCAGCATGAAGCAAATTATAGTTTGTTTTACGATTTCAATGGCAAGGTCTACAAAATTTCGTTCACTGTTCCCTTAGGCCCAGTTTTTGACGCACAATAATAGCTAGGCCTTCTTTCCCCCTTTCGGCTGATATGAGTCATTTTCGCTTGATATGAACCAAAGGAATGGCCCTTCCTTTTTTTTTACTTGAACTATAATTCTACCCACTGAATTTGATTATTCTAGTACTGTTTATCCGCACCACCCGCGTATATTTTCCCTCAACCCACGAACACTCAAACATATTGTCGCGCAGCTTAAATTTGGAAGAATTGTTACGCGAAGTCACAACTTCTGCAGTCTGCGATACGGCCGTACCAGGGCTTGTAGCTTAAAAGCCTTGTTTTCAGCTATTTAATAGGCACAAAACTACAAATATTGGTGGCTTCAAAAAAGTTTACACATATTTTTGTATGGCACAGAAGCCGTAATGTTGCCTCTCCTGTTCTTTCGAAGTCTCAGAATCTTAATTAAATATTTTTCTACGAATTTTGTGTTTTATTTCATTTTTATATGAATTACCTTACAGGGCTTTCTTCAATAATAGAAGTATATTTCCCAATCGATATATACATGGTGTACAGTGTTACTGACTATAAAAGCTTTTAGGTAGCATTCAAGTAATTTATTTTCAAAGCCAAAGCGGGGCAATAACCGCTGATAAAGACCATAAACTTGAAGGAGCTCGGCAAAGCAAGTTCAAGTTCAAACAAGCATAACATCTAAAACGGTAAACTCAAATTTTAAAATTGAAATTAAATTTTAGCCAACTGCCGAATCAAGTCTAAGTAATTACAGGTTAAGTTTTTTCATTAAACAGCTTAACAAGGGAGAAGAAAAATTTCATTCAAATTTTCTTTTTTAACTTTTTTGTTCTTGTATTTTTTTAGTTTTTTTTTAGTATTTTTTTATATTTTGTTTCATATTTTTTTTTTTATATTTTTATATTTTGTTTCATATACTTTTATTATCTTTTTAATATTTCTTTTTACATTTTTCATATCTTTTTTATATATGTATTTTAATATTTTTTAAATATTTTTTTTAAATTATTTTTTATGTTTGATTTTTTTCTATATTTATTTTTTTATGTGGTTCATCTTGTTTTATATTTTTTATGGTTGTTTTTATATTTTTTATTTTTTTTTATATTTAAATTTTTTTTTTTTAATATTTTTTATCTCAATTTTTATTTTAGATATTTTTTTTGTGTTTTAAAATTTATTTTTAATACTTTTCTTTAATTTTTTTTTATATTTTCAAATATTTTTTTATATTTTTGCCTTTTTCTGCTTTTTGTAATTTGTTTTGTATTTTGTTTTATGTCTTTTTTAATTTTTGTTTATATAATTTTTTTCATGTTTTATTTTATATTTTTTATATATTTTTCACATACCTTTAAATATGGTTTTTTCTACCTTTTTTATATAATATTTTTTATATTTTTATATATTTTTTATAATTTGGTATAGCTTTTTCTATACCTTTTGCACATATTTTTTCTTTGCTCGCTGGTTTAAACTGTCTGAAAAAGAAAAAACAATTTTCATCACTATTTAATAGATTATTTTGTTGGCTTTCGAATGAACGTCGTGCACATACAATTTTTACATCCAAATATTTAGCCTTTTTTATACCCATTTTTGTAGTGGGGCAAGAGAAAATAAAAATGGCTGCCATTTCTAGGTCAATCGAGTTGGACCTCAACTTTTCGTAATGGGATTAATCACAGAATGAAAGCTTTAAGTCCTTGAGGTCGGTAACAGAACACATATACGGCTAGCGTCAAAAGAAAGTATACGCCACATATTGAAAAAGTTTGGTTATTTATTTTTTAATTTCAATTATTTTTTATAAAAATATATGTAGTATATAGGCATATGGCATATAAAGAAACATATCCAACATTCGTTATATAGAGAAAATGTTCAAGGCCGCCAACCGAAACACTACTAAAATCGCCGTGAAATTTGAGGTACTTAAAACTAACGATTTATAGTACAAACTTTCAATTTTTCTAGAAATCCTGAGTAAATTTGCCAAATTTGTAAAACTTTTGTAAAAATTTTGTAAGAAAATCAGTTTCTATGCTGAAATAGTTAACTTAATACCGGCTTTCAATGTTTTCTGTCCCACTGTGCGGAGCTCGCCAACAACTAATAAAATGGACAAATTCAAGTTTTATTCAGTTGAAAAAATTTCAAACTTAGCTTCATAGCTTTATTTTGAAGAAGCATGCCCCCGTAGCCTACTGGGCGCGTTAAGGGTTAAGAGTTGCGGTTGTGTTTGGCGTTAATGGTGCTACTACTTTGTGGCAAGCGCCACAAATTGTCCTGCCAGTGGAAGTTCTCTGTAAAGTTGCAACTGCTTATGTAATGGAAGAGATCTGACAATGAAAATACCTAGCGAATGAATGCTGAAGTGCATTTTCGTGCACACATCTGCCATGCATGTACGTGTGTATGTATGCCAGAATTTAAGTAGGCGTACGTATAGTATATGTATGTGTGAGTGCATTAAATATAGGTTTCGCATGGAATGAGTAAGTAAAGTTGTAGACTAGAAGTGCAATTCACATGCGACTCACTCAAATTAAGTGCTTTTGCATAGCTTAAGAATGGTGAAAAGGATACCGGATGCAACAGGATGCGGGCGAGTAGGCTACAAAACGACAGGAAACGGCATATGCCGGCACAGTGAATAGACAATCATATACATTGTTGTTGTGGCTTTGCAATTCGCTTAAAATATACGTATGTGTGTGTAAGTATGTCTACTTAAATGCATGCATACTGGTGCTCGTACATTGCAACATGTGGTAAGCAGCATTAAATAATGTTTCGCATTAACACAATGCCACTTTTCTTCTTCTATTAGTGGTTCACTTCTAAAATTGGTTCATAATATATGAGTGCGAACGGAAGTTGCAGCAGAATTTTTGGCATACTTGTGAGCACTCAAGAGCGTAAAAAAATATGGACGCCGAAGTTAGATTTATTAAAATGAAATGTTTTAATATTTAGCAAAATATTTAATGGAAAGTGGTTAATGAAAGTTATGCATATCTAATGAGTTTTTTTTTATTAAAAGTCAATAGGATTGGGTACACTAATGTTAGAGTAATGGTAGAGAGTAAGTTTTTAGCGCCAAAATATTTTCAAATGATCGTCTCTGTGGGAGTCTCTGTGACTAAACTACTTGTAGAAAATTAACTGCCCACTTGGGAGGTTTTTTACGACGACATAGACATAGCGCGGCGAATAAAGTTCCAGCGGCTACGTTGGATGGGTCATGTCGTTCGAAGGAAGCAGAGGAAGAGGAAGACCTCCTCTGCGTTGGAAAGATCAGGTGAAGAAGGGCTTATCTTCACTTGTTGTGTCCTACTGGCACCGGTTAGCACGAGAAAGAAACGAATAGCGCGGTTTGTCAAACTCGGCAAAATCGCGTAAGCGGTTATCGCGCCAATTAAGAAGAAGATTGGAAGCCTTTTAGTTTTTGTAAATGGCGTGGTATTCCAATCATATTTAAGTTGAAGTTTTAAATTATTTTTTATTGAATGGAAAAGTTGCATGTTGCATAAAAATTAGTGTTAGATAAGTAAGTCCTGCATTCATTAAATATACAAGGCTTTTTATTTATTTCTT
>JAYXIM010032336.1:0-20641 GCA_037575425.1 Anastrepha fraterculus
AAGATGGCACGTGCGAGGAAATCCCAGACAGTGATATTGTAGTTGAACGCACAGCATTTCGCGATAATTCCTCTTATTATACGATTAATGGACGGCGGGTACAGTTTAAAGAAGTAGCAAAACTGTTGAAGAAGCACAACGTCGATTTGGATCACAATCGTTTTTTGATATTGCAGGTATGAAAAAAGTTCGCATTGATTGTCTCTTTAAGAGATGTTGATATGTTCCTATATGTTTAGGGAGAAGTGGAGTCGATTGCGATGATGAAGCCGAAGGGACTATCTGAAAACGAATGCGGCATGCTCGAATATATGGAAGATATCGTTGGTACAACGCGCTATAAAGAACCGCTTGTCAAAATAAATGAGCGTGTGGAGCATTTAACGGAGGAGCGCACAGAGAAACATAATCGCTGTAAGCTGGCCGAACGTGAAATGAAAGATTTAGAACAGCCTTACAATGAAGCAGTCGATTATCTGCGGCGCGAGAATGAAAATACGCGTACTAAAAATTTGCGCATACAAAAATATCTTAGTGAAAAGAATAAAAAGCTGGAGGAATATAAGAAAGAGCAAGACACAATAAAGGTAGAGTTGAAAGAGCACGACGATGCGGCTGAAAAGCTCAAACAGGAACGGGAAGAAAAGGAGAAACTAATTCGCGAAGAAATGGCGTAAGTGTAACGTTTTAGGATGCCAAATATTTTTGGCGAGTGTAATGAATATGTTAATATGTATATTTATTGCAGCCAATTTGACGCTCTTCGCAAAAAGAAAGAATCAATTGAAAAACAATGGGAATCGGCGCACAAAAACTTTACGGAAGTGCAGCAGACGATGGATATGACTAACAAGCGGCGTAAGCAGCATAAAACGCAAATGGAAAAACTTAAGGACGAACTTGTTGATCTACGTAAAATACCTAGTAAAAACGAAAAAGAAATTTCAGAATGCTTAAAAAAGGTGGAGAAATTAAATAAGGATAAATCTACCATGGAAGAAGAATTGCAAAAGAACTATGTGACGCTAGAGAAAACGACAAAACCATTGATTGAGAAGCGTGAAAAGCTTGAAACCGAGTTGGTCGAACTAAAGAAGCACGTTGATGACGCTAAAGCCGCTTTGGCACTTTCGGAATCGGAATTGAAAATTCTTAAGCACGATGAAACCACAGAAACACGCAAATATGAATCGTTGAAAACGTCATATGAGGAATCGAATAAGAGTTTGGAAGAAAAACAAAGTACCATACAAGAAATGAAAGATCGTTTACCTGAAATACAGAAAGAGATTGTTGTAAAAACGCAACAAGTGCAGAAATTACAAATGGAAGAGCAACAAAAGCGTGGTCAGCTTATGACGCTCACGGCTGAGGTGTGTTTTTGGGCGGGGGAATTGTTTAGAGGCCATTAGAAAAGAATTCATAGTTATCTTTTTAAAATTTCGCCAACAGATAAATGAAAAAAATGTGAGTTTGCAAACCACGCGATCAAATAATAAAGTGTTGGACTTCTTAATGCGGCAAAAGAACGAAGGCAAAATAGCGGGGATTTTGGGTAGATTGGTAAGTGAAATAAGAAATATAATATAATATTGAGATCATTAACTTTAGTTTAACCCTTTATGGCCGAGAGCTGTTTTTGTAATACCCGCTCATAAGACGACGGAAAATTAGGCGAAAAGCTAAAACGTTTATAAGTATGAAAACTTAAACTGAACATTTAAACTGATTTATTTAGATATGAATTCAATATATAGTTACTTGATTTATAATTTTATATGGTCAACAAACCAGGGATGTACAAAGTTGCAATATTTGTTAAAAAAAACTACAGCGATGGTAAATAAATGAAATGAAAACTGAATTCCTTTCATGTCCCCGTATTGGGGCCTTTCGTTTTCTATCGCATAAGTACTATGTCCCCGTGGCGGGGCCTTTCGGTCGTTAAGGGTTAATATAAAACGTCGGACAAAATAAATGCTACTAAAATGCCATCAAATTTTTTTGCCATTTTAAAGCCCATTAGCCGCAAGAGTTTCCTAATTAAAAAAAAAAAGCTTTTATGTTTTAGGTTTTAAAAATTTTTTTTTTGTTTTCAGTTAAAAAATAATGTTTTATCTTTAAAAACAAATTTTTGTTGTTGTGTTTTTACATATATTTAATTTTGTAGGTTTTTAAACAAATTTTTTTTATGTTTTTTGCTTTTAGTTTAAAACAAATTTAGTTTTTTTAATTTTTTTTTTGATTAAAAATATATATAATTCACCTTTTAAACTATGTAAAACATACAAATATTGTCTTTTTAAGTCTTTTTGTTTTTTTTTTTGTTTCTTTAAGTTTGTTTTTTTATTTCTATTTTTTTTTTGTGCTTTGTAGTTGAAAAAATTGCGGCCGCCGTAGTCGAATGGGTTGGTGCGTGATTACCATTCGGAATTCACAGAGAGGTCGTTGGTTCGAATCTCGGTGAAAGCAAAATTAATAAAAACATTTTTCTAATAGCGGTCGCCCCTCGGCAGGCAATGGCAAACCTCCGAGTGTATTTCTGCCATGAAAAAGCTCCTCATAAAAATATCTGCCGTTCGGTGTCGGCTTGAAACTGTAGGTCCCTCCATTTGTGGAACAACATCAAGACGCACACCACAAATAGGAGGAGGAGCTCGGCCAAACACCTAACAGAAGTGTACGCGCCAATTATTTAATTTTGTTTTATTTTAGTTGGAAAAAATGTTTTTTAGTCTTTTTAAAATATTTTTTTTTTTTTTAGTTTTTAAAAAGGTTTTTGTTTTTTAACTTTGTTTTTTGTTAATTAATTTTTTTTTTTTAAGTTTATTTTGATATTTTTCTTTAAGTTTTCCTTTTAAATAACTATGTAGAAATACCCACGAGCGTTTTTTTTTCTCAATATTTTGATTAAAATTAGGTATGCGGATATGTGTAAGAAAGTTATTTGGAACCAGTTATTTTAGATACCATAAGAATTTTGCGTACAGAATAAAAAACTAGGCACTATTCTAATATAATTCACATTAAATAACAGGGTGATTTGGGCGCCATTGACTCCAAATATGATGTAGCCATTTCAACTGCTTGCGGACGTTTGGATGACATCATCGTAGATACGGTCAACACTGCGCAAGAGTGTATAGAACACCTTAAACGCTTTGACATTGGACGAGCCACATTTATTGCGCTAGAGAAAGTAAAACATTTAGAAAAACAATCGGGACCCATACAAACGTAAGTTACATAAAATTTATGATAGCTCACTCATTTCGCATTCTTATAATCACATTTTAGTCCCGAAAATGCACCGCGACTATACGATTTAGTACGCGTCGAGGATGAACGCATACTCCCCGCCTTTTATTTTGCGCTTCGCAATACGCTCGTTGCTACTGACCTTGAACAAGGCTCACGCATTGCTTACGGTGCCCGACGTTATCGAGTTGTAACGCTGAGTGGTGATGTTATTGAAACATCTGGTACCATGTCAGGCGGTGGTCGTACGCAAATTCGCGGCAAAATGGGCACCAAAGTACAAACAAAGACCAAGCAAACAGCCGACTCGTCCATGGTGTCGCAGAAAGCTTTGGAAGAAATGCAAGTACAGGCCGAGCAACTGCAATCGCAAATAAATTATAGCCAAGAGGAACAGGGACGTTTGGAACGCGAAATACATCAGCTCAGTATAAGCAGGCAAGAAAATGAGTCGGGAATACAAAAACTGGGTATCACCATCAAGAGTTTGGAGGAGCAATTGCCGCGCATTTTTAAGCAATTAGAGGCACAGAAGAAGCGCATGCAACAAACAACCACCGATGCGGCAAAGGTGAAAAATATGGAGGCTGAGATTGCAAAAAAACAAAAAAGCTGAGCTGCTCCGAGGACGAGGCAGACAAAGTAGCTAAGAAAATTGCCGAAGTTAAAAAAGAGATTGATAGTATACATGGCGATAAAGTGAAGTCGGTACAAACGAAAATCAACAATTTGGGCACACAGATTAAGAAGCTAAACAACAACATATCTAAGTTAAAAGTTGAAGTCACAACTTCCGAACGTAATGTGGCAAAAATGGAAAAACAAATCGAACAATTGAATGAGGATATATTAAAGGCGCAGGATGAGTTGGTGGAGATGAGTAAGAAACGACAACATTATGACGATGAAACCGCGCGGCTAGTGAAGGAGATCGAAGAGGCACAAAAGGCCATAGAAAGTGCTAAGAGTGAATCGTCGGGAATGCAAAAGGAAATCGCAGCATTGCAAAAGCGTGAAGGTGAGTGAGTGGTAAAAAGTTTTTTAAAGGGTTCAGCTTGTTTGAAAAATTAAGGAATTCATTATCAAATTATTTTTGTGCACATGATCGGGATATGGTTTACTGATTCTTGTCGTTTCTGCAACCAATTCCAGTCTACTCCAATGCACCTTCGCCTTGAATGCAGAGCTATTGTGCGGAGAAGGTTAAGACAGCTCGACCCAGCTCTATCTTGAGTTTAATAAGCGAACTGAGTCTGGATGAGGTACTGTGATGAGTAAAGGGCCCAAAAGCCAACGAGGCTAAAGTGCAAACCTCGAGAGCAAAATTAAACAAAAAAAAAAAAATAATAATACAAATTGTTAGTAAAAAATGTTCGGAGCATGATGATTTTTGGTTAGTTTTTATTTTCTATTTTGTTTACTTCGTAAGGAGCTTAAGGTTAAAGTCGATGACACACCAATACCGACAGTAAACAACCCTAAAATCTTGTGAGTTATCTTCGATAGTTTGCACTCCTTCTCTGCGCACACAACCGCAATTGCTTTCAACCCAGTAGACACCTGCTAGAGCCTGAGCCGCCTCTCAGGCACGTTGGGAGGCATCTCTTTAGCTATTCGGATGTGATCCAGGACAAAACGATCCTACAACTTCTGAACCGGATAGTATTTGGACAGACGCTACATGACATTCATTGGGAGACACTTATGACCTTCCTGAACTTCAGACCTCTGAATGCTGTTATCGAAGTCTAACGACCACCTATTGCATGTTTCCACGACAGTCGGTTCTACGTTACCGAACCGACCCGGATGTATATCCGGCCAAGGACTGTCACTCCAGCAGCATTCTCCGTATGAGAGTATGGGGAATGTGTATGCTGCTACAACAACAACCTCCTATTGCAGATGCAGAGCTTCAGCTACCCCGAGAGACCCGCGTACGTACTGGATGCTGTAGCAGACTAAACTCCTACCTATCCAGGATTGACCCCGATATTAACCACCTTTTCATATGCCCAATAAAATCTACTTCACCTAACACCCCTCCCTCTGGACCCAACCTGTCGAAACAGCACGTTTCCTGAGTCTACCGTTGGATGAGCTAGACGAAGACGACCGGTAACTACATTGCTCTGGCAGGGTTTAGTAAGCTGCTACCATAACAATGAGGAGCTTTTTCATGACAGAAATCCACTCGGAGGTTTGCTCTTGTCTACCAAGAGTCGACTGCTTTTAGAAAATAACTTTTCATATCATTTGGTGTTTCGTGCCCGCTAGCTGGATGGAAAGATCGAGCAGTACTTTCAGTATTCGCTACCGGGACGGTTTCATCCACCAACATCCGGTGCCATAATATAGTACTTGCAGATACCTAGCTTTTCTTTGTTGACGTTGAGAAAACTACAACAAAGTGCAAGACATACCCTAGTTAAACTTCCATCTCCATCATATCTCGCGTCATTTAGCTTCAATCCCACCTTTATAATCTCTGGGTCGCTTTTATACGGACAAAAAACATTTTATTTACAGAAGTAACGTAGACATGTAAAATAATTAAATTCTTATAAACGTATTTCATTTTTACATGTTCTATTAATTTTCTTACTTAAAAGCAAATGTTTGATACTTACATTTATTTATTGCGAATTTCACAGGCGAGAGTACGCTGAAGCGAGTGGAGATCGATCAAAAACTTCAAACCGTTACCGCCAAAATATCTGACGTGAAATCTCAAATTCCTCACTGGCGTGATCAACTGAAACCGTTGCGTCTGCACGAGATTCCTGGTGATTCCGAACCGCAGCCACCGCTCAAAACATATACCGAAGAGGAACTGGCCGCACACACACTCCAAGACATCCAATACAAAGAGAGTGTGCAAGAGGAGTTGCTAAAGAAGAAACCCAACCTCTCGTGCATCGACGAATACATTGAGAAGCGAAATGTGTATTTGGAGCGCGTAAAAGTGTTGGAAGATATCACCTCCAAACGTAATGAAATGCGGCAGCTTTATGATGATCTACGCAAGAAGCGCTACAATGAGTTTATGCAGGGTTTTAAAATTATCACGCGCAAGCTAAAAGAGATGTATCAAATGATTACTCAAGGAGGAGATGCCGAGTTGGAACTGGTCGATTCAATGGATCCCTTCACAGAGGGTGTCAGCTTCAGTGTACGGCCGCCGAAGAAAACATGGAAGAATATATCGAATTTGTCTGGTGGTGAAAAGACCCTCTCCTCTTTGGCCTTGGTATTCGCGCTGCATTATTACAAACCGTCGCCTTTGTACTTTATGGACGAAATAGATGCCGCGCTTGATTTCAAAAATATCTCCATAGTCGCACATTACATAAAGGTTAGCTGATATTCACTTAATAAATGTTGTAAATTTCTATTAATTTTTACCTTACAGGAGCGAACCAAAAATGCCCAATTTATCATCATATCCCTGCGTTCCAATATGTTTGAATTGTCCGATTATATTGTGGGTATATATAAAGTAAAAGATTGCACAGATTCTGTGACGATTAAAAATGTGCCGCCACCCTTGCCGCTGTCACAAATGCAAACACAGTTGCCGACGCAACCGACGAATGATACAAATTCGTTGTTTGACCAACTTAAGAAAAAGATTCCAGCTTCACAGGGTATACCATTAACGCCTTTGGAAGAGGACTCAGAGAATGCGCCTCCTTCACAGGATCGTGAAACCTTATTTATGCCGCTTTCGCAAGGTCGCGAAACAACCTTTGCCCCGCCCTGCGAGAGTACCGCGCTATCACAAATGGTACAAGGGGGCCTCGCTAACGAGACAGGTCGTTCAACAATTTCGACTGTAGGCGCTGGTACTCACAGCAGTATTAATGATACATTCTTTAAGAAACCCCTGCCGCCTGCCCAAAAAGCGACATCCTGAGTTATTAAGCGCAGATGCACTTGGTTTAAGGTTATTATTTTTTACGCCTCCTAGCATGTTAAGGATCCCAGGCCTTCGAAGAGCGTCAAACGATGTTTCGTTGGGTCATTGAAACACCCATCTGCTTGTATTATTAAAACCAAACGTAATCTCTAACATTTCTAATGCAAACTCGACAAATAATATCAGAAGACGGGTGCTTCAATTTTGTTAACTTTTTTGCTTGCACGACTTAATATTATTTTTTATATATATCATCACCGTTGTTATTGACGCAAAATTATTACGATTGTCCACACCTATAAATATTGAACTGCTTATAAGAATTTGTAACCGTGACTTATCTACGTATGCATGTATTTTGTTCATTTTGGTTGAAAAGCAAAAATAAACAATGTAATAAATTTTATAAGGAAGTGTTGAAACGATGTATGTACACAAAGTTTTTAATCCATTAAATTCATATATGGAGTCATATCTCCATAATAACGGCATTCGACTTAAACTTTCTACAATTTCTGATTCGCTCTAAGAAGTTTTGATGCATCTACATATGTTTGAAACTAAATAAATCAAAATATTTTCCACCTCATAATAACACAGCTCAAGCACTTTCCAGACCTTCTGAAATTTTTTTGCAAATGCCCGCTAACGCCTCAATTGTTGAATTCTTCATGCTAGTTATGTCTTCACCGGTATCGCAAGCTTTCGTCACCTCTAGATCCAGTGGCAGTGCACCTAAGTACGGCACTTCCATTTCGGCACACATCGCTGCGGCTCCACCAGTCTTTGCCGGAAATATTTCTGAAGTTTGGCCACAATGTCCACATCGGAATGCACTCATATTCTCGACTACGCCCAATATTGGTATACGCTGTTTCTTGCAGAAATTGATTTCCTTTCGCACATCTAACAGTGAAACTTCTTGCGGCGTTGTTACAATTAAAGCATGCAGCGTATCCTTGTCACTGTCATCACGCAAATAGGATACAACCGATAAGTGTTCATCTGAAGTACCTGGCGGCGTGTCCAATAGAAGCAAATCCAGTTGTCCCCAATCGACTTCACTCAAGAATTGTCTAATCATGCCGTTCTTCTTGGGACCACGCCAGATGATGGCATTATCAGGGGAATCGAGCAAAAATCCAATGGACATCAAGCATAAATTATCGTCCACGCCAACCGGTGACCAACCAGATCCGGATTGATGCACGTTTTCACCTTCAACACCAAGCAAACGTGGTTGCGAAGGCCCACAAATATCAACGTCCAATACACCAAAATTGCGATCGGGATAGGTGCGTGCCAAATAACGTGACATTAGAGTAGTAACCGTACTCTTACCTACACCACCTTTGCCGGAAAGTACGAGGAGCTTTTGTTTGACTTCGCGCATTGATTCGGCAACGAGTGCTTTGCCGGGATCTTCCATTTTTGTGTTGGGATCACTGCATAGACGTTGATTGGGGCAGCCAGCGCAAGCGCTGGCTTTACCGGCGTTTTCTGTGCCCACACCGGGACAGTTCTCAGGTTCAGCTTGCATAGTTTGCCTAGTTGACTGTTGTGAAATTCAACTCTGATGTTACAAAAATTGGGGAAATGTCGCGAAGCACCACAAACTTTTAACTATTGCTCTTTTGCAGTTTAATAGGTAAACAAAATATATTGCCGTCAAATATTTTTAAATTCTAGAAACTAATAAGTTAAACAATCGACGTTATCTTCCAATGTTATGACTGCGCACCTTAATATGTAAATTTCTGATAAAAAGCAGTTCACAATAATTCTTATATGAAAATTGTAGTTCGTTTAGCGGTTCTTTGCTGAGTACAAGGTGACACTGAATTTGTAAAATTGTCAATAGACAATTCAAATGGTTTCAAAAATCTAAGGATGTTCACTTATAATACGTTCACATATGCATTAATCACCTATAAGTCCACGAAAATAATCTACTATCTATTTAGCTGCAAAATTGACTATCAGCTGTCAATACTGCTTTGGTAGGTTTTTCTTCATAGAAATTATTTTGGTGGAATATTTCGGTGTTTTTGGTTTCATTAATTATTACTGACGATAAGAAGAAAGAATAGCTAATTTAATTGCGCAATTGACTGTTAATAATAAATCAAATCCGTAAGCGACGATTACTGAGGTTGTAAAAAATTATAGCAGTAATACGCATCGGAAATTCTATACTACATTTTATAATAAGTAATAAGAGGACAAAATGCTTATGGACACAAGCATTTTTCTGTAAAATGAATCCATAATTAATAATATTTAACAAACATTTTATCAGAGTTATGTTTGCAGACCTGTTTTCTTTGCAGGCATCCATTTCATTTCATTTTTATTTTGATGTTTCTCCTTACATTCGTAATAATAATTAATGTTAACACAGGGTTGTATGTCAAAAAGTATAGTTATTATCTGGAATTATTTTATAATCTCAGATTTTGGGAGAGAAATTTTGTATGGGAAATCGCGCTTTTGAATAACGGAGTTTGAGTTAAGTGCGAAAAAGTAGATCTCCTATATACTTATATGTGAACGTATTATAACCTAGTTTTTGCTATAGAGGCCCACTGAAATCAAAAATCTCATTGCGCATATAAAGAAAACGCCTCTTAGCCAAGTTTTGTTTAGAATCTATATTCTTTGTTTTACTAAATGGTTAAATTTATTAACAAAAAAAGATAAAACAGAAAATCGGTTACCCAATTCATAATTTACTTATATTGTAGTTTGCGCCCAACGACAACCCAACGTTATGGAAAAAAGGTGGAAGGAAGGAAATCGATCGGGTATCTCAATAAAACCGTTTGCTTTAATAAAATATCTCACTATTTAAGCGACCACACTTGATTCACAGAATATAACTGTAATACTTAAACATTTCAGACTTACAAAAGGTCTGTTTATGTAAAAATGATCCAGTAACTTGCTAGTAACTTAATTTCCGCGAATTCATTCTCAGCAAGAAAAATATAAATAAAAAGTACATGAACGCAAAACCAATAGCAACTTGCAAGTTTAACGAACAGCTGATTAAATTATTGGCGGGGAAAATCTCAAAAAGTATAAAAAATCAGGAGAGCTACCTCGTATTACATAAAAAATAAAAACAAAGCAAATAAAATACAAAATAACGAGCTTAGCGTCTTCTTCTTCTTGATTGGCGCGATATGATTTTTTAGCATCATATGATTTTATTTTGTTCACAATAATTTGTACTATTTCATCGTCGCTGTCATCTGAAGAACATTCCAATGGTACATTTGATTGCGGCATATTGGAAAGTGCCGCAACGGTGACTGGAGGCTGTGGTTCACAAGCGCATACCTCTATATGTATTATTGGCCCATTTCTATTTAATTTATGAATTCAAATAAATTTTATCTAAAATATATTTCCTGACATTCTCAGTTTTATTCAGCATTTTTATTTAAATTTAGAATTTTCACTCAATTCGCAAATTTTAATTCGTATTTATTTTTACTTTGCGATCTACTGTTTTTCTCACTTGCAAATTCTTACAAGCAAAGATTTGTCCAGTAAGAACTTGCATCTTCCCCTCAAAATGAAATGTCATTTTGCTCTCGCACTTCCCCTACTTGCAAGTTTTTTTGATGCATGAACACCAAAACTTGATAGTTTGTGACAATTGTTAGAAGTTGTTTGCTTCATGTACAGACCTAAAGTGAAGTCGCCCCAAAAGCCCCATTACTAAAAAAAAAATAATGTTTTAAACTTGCAAAACGATAAGGAAACAAAACGTTATTCATTATTTACCTCCGATAAACTTTATTAAGAAGTTAATTGCCAGCTATCCCGTAACTAGTTACTGAGAAATCACTTCCATTACCGATTACGTTCTGATTAAGCATTTAATTAGACATTGGGAAAATCTCCCTAAAGTTTAATAGAAGGCTGACTATTCTTGTTACACAAATATTTAAGTAATACTATACAAGATTGATGTAATACTAACCACTAGCATCTAATCAACAATGGTTGGTCAGCAATATTACGTTTAACGGTATTAAACATCTTTCGAATCACAGATTAATTTTAATGTACTTTTATACATATACGCACATATGTTGATGTAATTGGGTATGCATTTGGATAAGTTAGCCGACTTTTCAATAAAACTCGCACTGCGCATCTTCGTTACGACGCGTCATAGCGATACCGTCGTACACCTCTTCCTCAACCAAACGTTGATGTTTGTTACCTCGCCGCTTTAGCTTCACATAGGCAATTTTCGTCCTTTTTAATGGCTTCAAAAGTTTTATCACATAAATAATAGCCAAAACTGCTATGACGGCCAGTAGTATCATCAAAATTGCACAAACTAAAAGTTCCGTCTTTACAGGTGAACGAATATAAAGCATTACTTTTGACTCTCCATCGACGGTGTCGCTGACGTTTTTAAACTGGCAATAGGGTAAAAATGCATGTTCCAAATTTGGCAGCGACGCTGGTATTACGTTATGTTGGAAATTTGGTAGACAAATGCACTTGAACGTATTATTAAAAAGTTCGCACTGCGAATTGGCGGGACACGCCTCCACTAATGTATTGGAAATTGATGAATTGCTGCAATTTCGCACTGAAATAAATCATGAAATTTAATGTAGTAAAAATGCGTAAATAACTTTTTAATTAATTATTACACTCACAATTCGCATCCATTGCGGCACTACTAAGGGCACACAAAAACAAAATGAAAACTTTATATTGACAGCACATTCGCACCTGTCGCACTCTAAGCTTGATCGTTGGATCGTTGAGTTTGCTTAGGTCCAAACTGAATAGTAGAGAATAGAGCAACGGGGCACTTAGTGGCACATCCAGCAATATCAATATACGCCTACATACATTTGTTTGTATCTGCATATTTACAGTAGTATTGTGCTCTTTGTGAAACAAAAAACAATTGCAAACAAGTTTTGCTCAAAGCTCTCTCATGATCTCAGCCACTTTGTTTGTTTGTTACTTGTGACTCCCTTTCAGTATGCCTGGTCGTCGTTTTTGTTATCTTATCAAGAGCCGCTCGCTTTATGGCTAAATAAATATACGTATGCATACATATGTACTTATATATGGCTCAAATGTAAGTATTTGGCTCATATGCACACGAGTATACAAAATCAATTTGATGTGTAGTGCTAATTGTATCAATAGACTAATGGCTGTTCACAGTTTGAAAGGCTGCCTCCATTTAGCGCAATAAAAGGAGTGCTAATTTTCAATTGTACTGCGTAAATATAATATGAACATTTGTCGGTATAAACTTCGAAATTTGTCACTACCTGTGGTATTATCAGCTATCAGGTCAAGTTTAGCACTTATGGCAACATATAAGAATCCAATGGTTAGGTTGGGTGGCTGCCATTCATTGTACCATATATGTAGTAGATATGGAGGTTTACCTAGGCTGAGTAGTGCAATAGTCCCAACTTATGGGAAAGTTGTTGGCTCTTTTATTAAAAAAAAAAATAATAATAATAATTGGCGCGTACACTTCTGTTAGGTGTTTGGCCGAGCTCCTCCTCTATTTGTGGTGTGCGTCTTGATGTTGTTCCACAAATGGAGGGACCTACACTTTCAAGCCAACTCCGAACGGCAGATATTTTTATGAGGAGCTTTTTCATGGCAGAAATACACTCGGAGGTTTGCCATTGCCTGCCGAGGGGCGACCGCTATTAGAAAAATGTTTTTATTAATTTTGCTTTCACCGAGATTCGAACCAACGCCTCTCTGTGAATTCCGAATGGTAATCACGCACCAACCCATTCGGCTACGGCTCTTTTATTTACCTTAAAAAAATTGAAGCGCGAACAATTCTGAATACTTGTAAAATATATGTATGTATGTACATACACACTTAAGCGAAAACGATTTATGAAATATCGTTGCCGCATCTTAGCCAGAGTGGAATTGGTGGGAGAATCGTGCACAAGACTGCTCACGTCCTTTTCGTCTCTCCAGCCGCAAGAGATATCATTGGATAGAAAGTCCAACCTATTACTGTGCATATGTAGTTGTTGTTGTAGCAACATAAGTATCCCCCATACATGCACGGGTAACGCTGCTGGGGTGACAGTCCTTGGCCGGATATAAGACCGTTTATGCCGACTACCACACTAATGAAGGAATGAATAATCTGTATTCCTGGCTTGACATTTTTTTTTCACAGAGTTTAAGCAAAATTTGTTCTGATATCTGTTATTTGACTCTTTGATGGAAATCGAACCGAGCCAGTGCTTGCAAAAATATAGTGGGGTTTCTATCTTTGAGCAGAGTTTACCATGAATAATTGAAAGAACTTAAGCGGGCATGTGAATAGGTGGATAGTATCGTGCGGGGTACCTTCTCATGTCGGACATATGTATGATGAGTACCTCAATATCCTGAATGCTATTGTGCGAAGATAACGCGCAGCTCACGAGGCAACTGAAGCTCATCATCTGACGAATAATTCTGTCTCTTTCCTCACTTATGCGTACGCGGACGAGGTCAACGAATGTCCTTGTACCCATACTTGCGGAGCTCATTCAGGACTCTCCTTAGTTCGATGACTATCTCCGATGTGTTGTTTGTTGCGATTTAACAGCAGCTAGGTTGCCGAAGTTAATCGTAATAGGTCGCTTGGTAGAGTTAGCGGTTGTGAGCCAAAGGTTTGACTCTTTGCTGATGTCAATTCAGCCTGAATGACGTGTCAATGGTCAGGGCAATAAAGGCTTAAATTTAGTGAGAGATCATTGGAGTGAATTCCACACTTTATTTCATCGTTCAGCCTAAAGTCATCTGTAAATGTAGCCGCGCATCCTGGGCCCAGCTCCGTCTTCGTTTCTCTTTGTTGTAGAGGAGTAGTATACCAGTTATAATAGTGGCAAATTTGTCGTAACGGCATAAAGGACAACTCCATTATATTTAAAGAACTGTTGGCCAAGAGACTTTACACATTAATAGAAATAAAAAGTCTAAGTGTTGTGAATAAAAGGGTCTGGGTTGTAACGCAATCTTAATAATTGTGTATGTTCTGATATCCTCCCAATGAAGAAATTTGGTGGCCTCTAATGAGCTATTATTATATTATTAAGGAAACTGTTATCTCAACAGGTATCTCTTGGAAGCGGGCTGTTTACCGAACATATTTTAGGACGTCTTTATCAGGGAACTCATTAGCCGCCGCCGTAGCGGAATGGGTTGGTGCGTGACTAATACTCGGAATTCAGAGAGAACAAAGGTTCGAATCTCGGTGAAGGACCAAAGTGAAGCGGTCGCCCCTCGGCAGGCAATGGCAAACCTCCGAGTGTGTATCTGTCTCCTCAGTGTACATAATCATTGAATAACCGACAAACCCTGAACAACATGAACACATTTAACATTCATACAAACTCCCGAAATATATGCATCGCTTTTACAAATTCTTGTCTTGACCATGATGCAAACTCTTAAATGCCTTAATCCGCAAACATTTTGAATCTATTGAGGCTAAAATCTAAAAAGGCTGGATATGAAAATAAGCGTGAACGAAACGAGAAGAAACAGGGCGAATTTTCTCGAACGACAGCAAAGCAGGTATATCCGCCAGCTAATACGGTGTTTTTCGTAGGACGTTAAAGGAATAGGTTCAATATGAGCTGATATCGTCTAGTCAAACTATTGACTCTGATCTCGACTGTCAACAATTAAAGAAACATCCAGAATTCATCAACAGAAAATAAGTAGTGAGCGTGGCTGGAGTACATACGTTTATATATCCATCTTATAGGCCTGATCCATTCCTCATACCTTACCTGACCCTCAGACTATTAGCTCTCAACTGGGCCTGTGAAAAACTCTCTTACTGCGCCAAAAATCAACTTTTTTTATTATTATTTAGGAAAAAGTTGATGTACACTTGAAACTACTGACTACTATATTACGAATATTGCAAACTAATTTTTTTTATTTTCTCCTCAATTTAATTGTTTAAAGATTGTATATATTTTATAGCATAAATCGCTTATATTTTATTTCAGTTCAACTATTTTTTAACGTTTTTATAAAAGAGCGAGAAGAACGAAGTTGAAAAGTGAATAAAATGTTGCTTAGATGGGTGGATATATTAAAAAATTAAAGAAAAACTGCTCAAATTTTTTAATTTTTTATTTTTTAACCGATACCGCTTAATCCCGTTGGAGTACTTCCAGCGGTGCCAAGTGTCAACGTAATGGTTAATAAATTATTTGAAAATTCACTAAATATCATGTGGCAACTCTTGAAAATTCCAATTGCCAGCTGATGGTCTTTTTGCGTCAATACGAAATTTTTTACCTTGGCAGTTTTTTAGATTTTGCAATAAACGTCAATAAGCGTTGTGGTAGAGTGTGGATTATTGGAGAGCAGCTGCCGCCGTCGCATCTAAATTGCTTCATACATTCAATTAAATATAAAAAATACCCGAAATGAATTCGGCCAACAACAGTGCAGCTTCAGTTAAAATGAATGGTACAAGCACGACGAATGGAATTGCAGAAGCGACAACAAAAACAAGTGAGTGTACAAATCATGAATAGAAGCACCAATCAGGTGAGGTGTCAATGAGCACTTATTGAATTTTCTTATATATCCGGAAGGGACACGGAATACATTCTATATGCATTTGCACAAAAAGGTTTGCATTCCAAGCAAGTCTTCATCAAATACACAGAAAGTGTAGGTGAGGTTGTCAATCGGTCGTACAAGTCAAATAGCTGTGAATTTGATTACCAAAACATGCGTCAAACGAACGTTGGCATTATCTATCGCAAATATATGCATCGCATTTACATATATAGTAACGTACATATGTACAAACACATCCAATATATAAACTTTGAAATCCAGCAATTTTCCGCATTTGTTCATGCAGTTAGCAAACAGCATTTGCTGTAGTGGTATAATCGTAGACTAATTACAATAAGACTTAACTTAAGATTTCGCAACGTCATTGCGGAATGTTTGTTTTTATTACCATATTTTAATGTACACCACTTATTCTTTCAGATGGCAACGGCTGTTTTAGGGACGACGATTCATGGAAAGAAATCTCCATTGATGTTCCTTGGGGTGTTGTAGCTGGTATGTTTTCGAGCTTTAAAAAACTATACAAATAAGTATGTACGTATGTGTTGTGAGGTTTTAAATATGGTAGTCAATTTATGGACTTTTGGTACTTAAAAAAAATCGTTTAATCTAATTGATGGAATTCAACTTTAATCTTTATGCGAGTTCTAAAAAGCCTTGAAGCAAAAAATATTAATTTACCGGCATAGTTCAGCAAAATTACTCTAACATTTATAGGGAATGTTTCTGAATTTTTAACAACAACAACATAGTTTACCTAGCAAATCTCTGCTGTTGCATTAACTTAAAACATTCCCTACACATTGTGAAGAAAGTTGCTAAATTGAGAGCCTTTGGCTGGCTATAGTAATCTGGGTCGCTCCGGTAACGCAGAATCGACTGCCGGAAGAAATGCCAAGCGAATCTCTTAGTTTTTGCAGTGTCATCAGTGATGTATGCAGGACACTATCCATCTTTTCACATGCCCTTTAAAACCTACTCATCTAACACCCCTCTCCCTCTGGACCCAACCTGTCGAAACAGCATGTTTCCTGGGCCTACAGTTAGATGAGCCAGACGAAGACGACCGGTGATATACCCTACACTGACGGGACTTGTATTTCTGCTACAACAACTGCAATATGTATGCAGTTTGGCGTTGTGTTGATGAAAAACTATGTGTTTTTTGTTGACCAACTTATGTGAATGCCGCCTTCCTCAATTTCCCCAAAATTTGATAGATTTTTACAATAAATTGTTGACTAGGTAAAGAGGCTATAATTCAAAGCGGTGTTCATATTTTTCATCGAAATGGATTTCATTTCAGAATTTTTGTAACAGGAAGCGGCGTATTTTCTCCATTTTATAATAGAAAATCAAAATGTCAGAAAAAAATGCAAAATTTTCACGAATATCCAAATGCAAATAATGTTCCATTATGGTAAATGAAAAGCAAAAAAAAACAACATTAATCATGCATTTTGTAAAAAATATACGTGCATACATATGTAATCATATTTTCAGTTATTAAATCACAAAAAAATTAGTCAGTCATCGTTCACGAATTCGCATTTCACTAGGGTCTGCTGTTTAAAATATCAATAAAAATCTTTTATGTTCAAACTCAAATTTTTGTAATATTGATAAGAGTAAAAATAAGCAAGAGTAGATTAGTTGGATTAGTCATTTGTCTATGTGGATATTGTTTTTGTAGAAGCTTTTGTCACGCGTCGATATTTGTTGATTAAATGGAATGCGCAATAAAAAAACATTGACATAAGATTTTTGCTTTTTGTAGTCTTAGTTCAAGTGAATAGAAGAAGCAGTTAATTCGATGCAAAGAGACAAAACATGTTTCGTACATCATAACTGCAATTGCCTCTTCTGCGTTTTAAAGCTGGCATAGCAACTTATTTTATTTAAATTTCATTAGTCTTAAATTGCAATTAGTGGTGTCGTACCTTAGCCATAACCGTAACCATAGCAAGCAGCTGTTCTGATCAAACATATGGGCATAACTGTAAACGATTGTAGGTGCCGCACCATAATACCATAACCAAAGTTTGGCAAAAACTTTGTGTCTGTCAACAGCCGCATCTTTTCGCCGAAGATTCCCGCTGCACTAATCGGATGAGTCAAATCTCATCTAATCTTACGTTGGAGAGAGGGGGTCTCGGCAAATATCACGCAATTTTTTTCTGATTGAAACAGAAAAATTGTACATGCTTAAGATTTAATCTCAGGCGTAATCGTAGTACGATTAAGATCATTCACTAATTCCTTCAAAAGAATATAATTTCATTCATACTTCGACGTTATACATTACTACTGTCAAACCACCATATTTGTTTTACACCAAATAGCTCAATTTAATCTGAATTTGCGGTACAGTGTAGCCCCTCGGTTGTTTTCGCGCCACTATGAGCCGAACGCCCTATTACTCAGGTTGACGTTTGACAATTCCGGACTTTAAAGAACATGACGGAAAATCATTTGCTCCATTTCTAATACGCGTCCGATTGAACCGCTGAATGCCTTCATCAGCACGTCTATTGATCTCTATTGCCCAAGTATACGTGATAATTTAGAGAAAAGATGCTGCATTACATGCGGTATTTACTTCGCATCTATCACAAGAGCTGCAGAGCACAGGCGAGCAGCTCACATAAGCTCACAGCTAAGCAAACGCGTATGTACCGCAAAGTGCGACCCTCACGGATTGTCAAAAGACGAGCTAATGAGTTACTGTGCTCAAGCGTCAACGGCTTAGAGTGGCTAGATTAGAACGAAGTTGAAGGAGCACATGATTTTACTGAAAATCATATGGACATGTTGGTCCCAATAGTCTCTCTTGAAACCGCGCATGATTCTCCATGGACTGAATTAGAGTAGATATTCTTTTTTTAATCGCAGTAGTTACGATTTAAGTCTTCTATTGTTAAATTTTTATTACACTTATAACTCTCAGCAATATTGATTACTAGTCTTAACTAGTCGTAAATAAAAGCACGAAGCAACTTTTTTTTCTTTTTACAATAACAATCCAACGCGTTTACATAAGAAACCCACATTTTGAAAAATCTCACGTGAGATTGGGGGATGGGGGAGGGGGTTGAATAAAATCTCACGACATCTCACCAGGGGGGGAGGGAGGTTCAGAAAATTGAAAAAAACACCTCACGTAATTTATGGACGCCCCCTAAATGTTGCCATTATTTCTACTTCAATATCAGCTGTTTATGGTTACGGCATGACTAATCGACAAATGCTGTAACGTTGCGGCTACGGTTATGGCTACGGCACCACTAATTGCTACTTAAAGTTAATCTGATTTTTAAATTTATGGTGATCTATCGATTTTTGATAATTTTTTTTTTTTGTCGAGTCATTTACAAGCCAAAAGTGGTGATAAACGTAGTTTGATTTTTAGAACATTTTTTTTAATCGATTTCAAATGAACTTTTTATAATCATAATATTTATATATATTGTAAACAGTAATTGTAGGCATGTGCTTATACTTACGTAATTAGCCCTTAAGATTTATTTAGTAAGCTTTCGTTGTAATTAGACCTTAAGACTTACTCGCTAAGCATTCGTTGTAATTAGACCTTAAGACTCGTTGATGGTAGCGTTTGGTACGATAGGCCATTTTGTAGAAATAAAGATTGATTCGGTTTGATAGCGTAAGAAGAGTAAGTTGCTGTTGTCATTTCTGACGGTCAATTATCATTACTATTATATCAGAAGTGGGCGTCGAAGCCAATAAAGCTAACTCGGTGCGTTATATTTAAACATTTTTCTTTTGCGTCCTGAAATGGAAGACGAGGTGGTGAGTGCCGAAAAACATACACTCCTCCAATTAAAGGCCTGGTGTACGGCCGTTGGCATAAACGCAAACGGTGCAAAAGCGTCGCTCGCGGCAAGGCTGAGCCAGTTGTCAAAAGAAGCGCGCGGATTGTGCCCAGCAAGCGAATCAGTAGATCTGATTTATGAGGTCAGTGACAACGTTACCGGAAGAAACAACAAGTCGGACAGTGACGCAGACACCATAGCAGCACACAACGTAGCGGTCAACGTGGCGGACAAAGTAGCGGTAAACGTAATGGACAAAGTAGCGGACAAGGTGACGGTCAACGTAGAGGATACTGCAAAAAACGTAGCTGCCAATGCAGCGGTCAATGAAGCAGGGAATACAATGGCAAATTTAGTGGACAGTAGTGCAGAAAAAAGGCGTACTACAAGGTAGAGGACAACGGTGAGAAGGTACAGCAACGTATATGTAGCGGTACATTCGGGGACCGTTTAACGAGAAACCGCGACGCCAAAGAAAAAAACGGTATGTCGAACGGTACAGTAGAAGACGGCATACAAATTTCGCTGCTGCAGAGAGAAATTGAGCTGCTGAAGTTACAGTTGGAACGAGAGAAAACAATAAGCAAAGTAGCGACCGAAGACATTGCGTTTGAGACATTGAAAAACGTAATACCTGCGTACGATGGCGGCGACGGGTTCAAAGCCTGGCATAACCAGTTGCTGCATTTGCGCGAGGTAGTGCAAGTAAACGACGCTGTACTAGGAGTCGTCATTCACACCAAGTTAAAAGGTGCAGCCCTGGCGTGGTACAACGCAAAGCCTATGTTTCCTAAAAAGGTTGACGAATTGCTACGTGAGATGGAGTCAGTGTTCGGGGCAGGTGAGAGTAAGCTTGATCGCCGCAGAAAATTCGAGAAGAGAATGTGGTCAGCCGAAGAAAGCTTCGCCAACTACTTCAACGATAAATGTTTGCTGGGCGGCGAACTGAACTTGGGTGATGAGGAACTCGCGGATTACCTCATAGAAGGCGTTCCTGATAGACAACTCC